>OZ010645.1:35800250-35875841 GCA_963932195.1 Empis livida
TATTTGAAATATTTGGTTTTCTGTTTTTGTCCTTATTGTGCACCTAAATAACGGGAAAAAAGAAAAATAAAGTTATTTGAAATATTTTGGCTTTCTGTTTTTGTTCTTATTTTGCACCTAAATAACGGGAAAAAAAAAAAAGTTATTGTGCACCCAAATAACGGGAAAAAAAGAAAAAAAATAGACATCTGAAATATTTTGGTTTTCTGTTTTTGTCGTTATTGTGCACCCAAATAACGGGAAAAAAAGAAAAAAAATAGATATCTGAAATATTTTGGTTTTCTATTTTTGTCCTTATTTTTTAACCCAAATAACGGGAAAAAAGAAAAAAAAGTATCTTGTTAAATATTAGTTATCTGTTAATAAAAAAAGTTATCTGTTAATAAAAAAGTTAAATATTTTGATTTCTATTTTTCTCCTTATATTGCACCCAAATAACGGGAAAAAAGAAAAGAAACAGATATCTGAAATATTTTGGTTTTCTGTTTTTGTCCTTATTTTGCACCGAAATAACGGGAAAAAAGAAAAAAAAAGTTATCTAAAATATTTTGGTTTTCTGATTTGTCCTTATTTCGCACCCAAATAACGGAAAAAGAAAAAAAAGTAATCTGAAATATTTTGTTTTTCTGTTTTTCTCCTTATTTTGCACATAAATAACGGGAAATAACAAAAATAAAATTATCTGAAATATTTTGGTTTTCTGTTTTTGTCCTTATTTTGCACCCAAATAACGGAAAAAGAAAAAAAAAGTTATCTAAAATATTTTGGTTTTCTGTTTTCTCCTTATTTTGCAGCTAAATAACGGAAAAAAAAAGAAAAAAAAAGGTATCTGAAATATTTTGGTTTTCTGTTTTTGTCCTTATTGTGCCACCTAAATAACGGGAAAAAAGAAAAATAAAATTATTTGAAATATTTGGTTTTCTGTTTTTGTCCTTATTTCGCACACAAATAACGGGGAAAAAGAAAAAAAAAGTTATCTAAAATATTTTGGTTTTCTGTTTTGTCCTTATTTTGCACCTAAATAACGGGAAATAAGAAAAAAAAAAGTTATCTGAAATATTTTGATTTTCTGTTTTTCTCCTTATTTTGCACATAAATAACGGGGAAAAATGGAGAAAAAAAGAGATCTGAAATATTTTGGTTTTCTGTTTTTGTCCTTATCTTGCACCTAATAACGGGAAAAAAGAAAAAAAAAGCTATCTGAAATATTTTGGTTTCTGTTTTTGTCCTTATTGTGCACCTAAATAACGGGAAAAAGAAAAATAAAATTATTTGAAATATTTTGGTTTTCTGTTTTTGTCCTTATTTCGCACCCAAATAACGGAAAAAAGAAACAAAAAAGTTATTTGAAATATTTTGGTTTTCTGTTTTTCTCTTATTTTGCACCTAAATAACGGGAGAAAGAAAAATAAAGTTATTTGAAATATTTTGATTTTCTGTTTTTGTCCTTATTTTGCACATAAATAACGGGAAAAAAGGAGAAAAAAAGAGATCTGAAATATTTTGGTTTTCTGTTTTTGTCCTTATCTTGCACCTAAATAACGGGAAAAAAAGAAAAAAAAAGCTATCTGAAATATTTTGGTTTTCTGTTTTTGTCCTTATTGTGCACCTAAATAACGGGAAAAAAGAAAAAGAAATATATTTGAAATATTTTGGTTTCTGTTTTTGTCCTTAATTCGCACCCAAATAACGGGAAAAAAGCAAAAAAAAGTTTATCTAAAATATTTTGGTTTTCTGTTTTGTTCTTATTTTGCACATAAATAACGGGAAACAATAAAGTTATCTGAAATATTTTGGTTTTATGTTTTTGTCCATAGTTTGCACCCAAATAACGGGAAAATAGGAAAACAGAAGTTATCTAAATTAGTTTGGTTTTCTAAAATATTTTGGTTTTCTTTTTGCACCTAAATAACGGGAAAAAAAGAAGCAAAAACTTATCTGAAATATTTTTATTTTCTGTTTTTCTCCTTATTTTGCACCTAAATAACGGAAATAAGAAAAAAAAAGTTATCTGAAATATTTTATTTTCTGTTTTTCTCCTTATTTTGCACATAAATAACAGGAAATAAGACAAAAAAAAGTTCTGTGAAATATTTTGGGTTTTCTGTTTCTGTCCTTATTTTGCACTTAAATAACGGGAAAAAAAGAAAAATAAAGTTATTTGAAATATTTTGGTTTTGTGTTTTTTGTCCTTATTTCGCACCCAAATAACGGAAAAAAGAAACACAAAGTTATCTGACATATTTTGGTTTTCTGTTTTTGTCGTTATTTTGCACCCAAATAACGGGAAAAAAGAAAAAGAAAATTATCTGAAATATTTTGGTTTTCAATTTTTGTCCTTATTGTGCACCCAAATAACGGGAAAAAAGAAAAAAAAATAGATATCTGAAATATTTTGGTTTTTCTGTTTTTGTCCTTATTTTTCACCCAAATAACGGGAAAAAAGAAAAAAAAGTTATCTGAAATATTTTGATTTTCTATTTTTCTCCTTATTTTTGCACCCAAATAACGGGAAAAAAGAAAAGAAAAAGATATCTGAAATATTTTGGTTTCTGTTTTTGTCCTGATTTTGCACCCAAATAACGGGAAAATAGAAAAAATGTTATCTAAAATATTTTGGTTTTCTGTTTTTGTCCTTGTTTTGCGCCTAAAAAATGAGAAAAAGAACAAAAAGTAATCTGAAATATTTTGTTTTTCTGTTTTTCTCCTTATTTTGCACCTAAATAATGGGAAAAAAAGAAAAAAAAAGTTATCTTAAATATTTTGATTTTCTGTTTTTCTCCTTATTTTGCACCTAAATAACGGGGAATAAGAAAAAAAAAGTTATCTCAAATATTTTGATTTTCTGTTTTTCTCCTTATTTTGTACATAAATAACGGCAAATAAGACAAAAAAAGTTATCTGAAATATTTTGGTTTTCTGTTTTTGTTCTTATTTTGCACATAAATAACGGGAAATAAGACAAAAAAAAGTTATCTGAAATATTTTGGTTTTGTGTTTTTTGTCCTTATTCGCACCCAAATAACGGAAAAAAGAAACAAAAAGTTATCTGAAATATTTTGGTTTCTGTTTTTGTCCTTATTTTGCACCCAAATAACGTGAAAAAAGAAAAATAAAGTTATCTGAAATATTTTGGTTTTGTGTTTTTGTCCTTATTTTGCACCCAAGTAACCGGAAAAAAGAAAAAAAAAAGTTTTCTAAAATATTTTGGTTTTCTGTTTTCTCCTTATTTTGCACCTAATAATGGGAAAAAATGAAAAAAAAAGTTATCTTAAATATTTTGATTTGTTTTTCCTCCTTATTTTGCACCTAAATAACTGGAAATAAGACAAAAAAAAGTTGTCTGAAAATATTTGGTTGTCTGTTTTTGTCCTTATTTTGCACCCAAAATAACGTGAAAAAAGAAAAAATAAAGTTATCTGAAATATTTTGGTTTTGTGTTTTGTCCTTATTTTGCACCTAAAGAACGGGAAAAAAAAAGTTATCTAAAAATATTTGGTTTTCTGTTTTCTCCTTATTTTGCACCTAAATAACGGGGAAAAAAAATATAGTTATTTGAAATATTTTGGTTTTCTGTTTTTGTCCTTATTTCGTACCCAAATAACGGGAAAAAAGAAAAAAAAAGTTATCTAAAATATTCTGGTTTTCTGTTTTGTCCTTATTTTGAACATAAAAAACGGGAAACAATAAAGTTATCTGAAATATTTTGGTTTTCTGTTTTTGTCCTTAGTTTGCACCCAAATAACGGGAAAAAAGAAAACAGAAGTTATTTAAAATATTTTGGTTTTCTGTTTTCTCCTTATTTTGCACCTAATAACGGGAAATTAGAAAAAAAAAAGTTATCTCAAATATTTTTATTTTCTGTTTTTCTCCTTATTTTGCACATAAATAACTGGAAATAAGACAAAAAAAAGTTGTCTGAAATATTTTGGTTGTCTGTTTTTGTCCTTATTTTGCACCCAAATAACGTGAAAAAAGAAAAATAAAGTTATCTGAAATATTTTGGTTTTGTGTTTTTGTCCTTATTTTGCACCCAAATAACGGGAAAAAAGAAAAAAAAAAAGTTTTCTAAAATATTTTTGGTATTCGGTTTTCTCCTTATTTTGCACCTAAATAATGGGAAAAAAAGAAAAAAAAAGTTATCTTAAATATTTTGATTTTCTGTTTTTCTCCTTATTTTGCACCTAAATAACGGGAAAAAAGAAAAAAAAGTTATCTGAAATATTTTGATTTTCTGTTTTTCTCCTTATTTTGTACATAAATAACGGGAAATAAGACAAAAAAATGTTATCTGAAATATTTTGGTTTTCTGTTTTTGTTCTTATTTTGCACATAAATAACGGGAAATAAGACAAAAAAAAGTTATCTGAAAATATTTTGGTTTTGTGTTTTTGTCCTTATTTCGCACCCCAAATAACGGAAAAAAGAAACAAAAAGTTATCTGAAATATTTTGGTTTTCTGTTTTTTGTCCTTATTTTGCACCCAAATAAACGTGAAAAAAGAAAAATAAAGTTATCTGAAATATTTTGGTTTTGTGTTTTTGTCCTTATTTTGCACCCAAATAACGGGAAAAAAGAAAAAAAAAAGTTTTCTAAAATATTTTGGTTTTCTGTTTTCCCCTTATTTTGCACCTAAATAATGGGAAAAAAGAAAATAAAGTTATCTTAAATATTTTGATTTTCTGTTTTTCTCCTTATTTTGCACCTAAATGGGAAATAAGAAAAAAAAAAGTTATCTGAAATATTTTGATTTTCTGTTTTTCTCCTTATTTTGTACATAAATAACGGGAAATAAGACAAAAAAAGAGTTATCTGAAATATTTTGGTTTTTTGTTTTTGTTCTTATTTTGCACATAAATAACGGGAAATAAGACAAAAAAAAATTTTCTGAAATATTTTGGTTTTCTGTTTTTGTCCTTATTTTGCAGCTATATAACGGGAAAAAAAAATAAAGTTATTTGAAATATTTTGGTTTTGTGTTTTTGTCCTTATTTCGCATCCAAATAATGGAAAAAAGAAAAAAAAGTTATCTGAAATATTTTGGTTTTGTGTTTTTGTCCTTATTTCGCACCCAAATAACGGAAAAAAGAAACAAAAAGTTATCTGAAATATTTTGGTTTTCTGTTTTTGTCCTTATTTTGCACCCAAATAACGTGAAAAAAGAAAAATAAAGTTATCTGAATTATTTTGTTTTGTGTTTTTGTCCTTATTTTGCACCCAAATAACGGGAAAAAAGAAAAAAAAAAGTTTTCTAAAATATTTTGGTTTTCTGTTTTCCCCTTATTTTGCACCTAAATAATGGGAAAAAAAGAAAAAAAAAGTTATCTTAAATATTTTGATTTTCTGTTTTTCTCCTTATTTTGCACCTAAATGGGAAATAAGACAAAAAAGAGTTATCTGAAATATTTGGTTTTTGTTTTTGTTCTTATTTTGCACATAAATAACGGGAAATAAGACAAAAAAAAGTTATCTGAAATATTTTGGTTTTCTGCTTTTGTCCTTATTTTGCACCTAAATAACGGGGAAAAAAAAGTTATTTGAAATATATTGGTTTTGTGTTTTGTCCTTATTTCGCACCCAAAAAACGGAAAAAAAAAAAAAGTTATCCGAAATATTTTGGTTTCTGTTTTTGTCCTTATTTTGCCACCTAAATAACGGGGAAAAAAAATAAAGTTATTTGAAAATATTTTGGTTTTATGTTTTTGTCCTTATTTCGCCCCCAAATAACGGAAAAAGAAAAAAAAGTTATCTGAAATATTTTGATTTTCTGTTTTTCCTCTTATTGTGCACCTAAATAACGGGAAATAAGACAAAAAAAGTTATCTCAAAATATTTTGGTTTTCTGGTTTTGTCCCTATTTGCACCTAAATAACGGGGGAAAAAAAATAAAGTTATTTGAAATATTTTGGTTTGGTGTTTTTGTCCTTATTTCGCACCCAAATAACGGAAAAAAGAAAAAAAAAGTTATCTGAAATATTTGGGTTTTCTGTTTTTGTCCTTATTTTGCACCCAAATAACGGGAAAAAAGAAAAGAAAAGATATCTGAAATATTTTGGTTTTCTGTTTTTTGTCCTTATTTTGCACCCAAATAACGGGAAAATAGAAAAAAAAAGTTATCTAAAATATTTTGGTTTTCTGTTTTGTCCTTATTTTGCACCGAAATAACGGGAAGAAAGAAAAAAAAAGTTATCTAAAATATTTTGTTTTTCTGTTTTTCTCCTTATTTTGCACATAAATAACGGGAAATAATAAAAATAAAGTTATCTGAAATATTTTGGTTTTCTGTTTTTGTCCTTATTTTGCACCCAAATAACGGGAAAAAGAAAAAAAAGTTATCTAAAATATTTTGGTTTCTGTTTTCTCCTTATTTTGCACCTAAATAACGGGAAAAAAGAAAAAAAAAGCTATCTGAAATATTTTGATTTTCTGTTTTTGTCCTTATTTGTGCACCTAAATAACGGGAAAAAAGAAAAATAAAGTTATCTAAAATATTTTGGTTTTCTGTTTTCTCCTTATTTTGCACCTAAATAACGGAAAAAAAAGTTATCTGAAATATTTTGGTTTCTTTTTTTTGTCCTTAATTTTGCACCTAAATAACGGGAAAAAATAAAAATATAGTTATTTGAATATTTTGGTTTTCTGTTTTTGTCGTTATTTCGCACCTAAATAACGGGAAAAAAGAAAAAAAAAGTTATCTAAAATATTCTGGTTTTCTGTTTTGTCCTTATTTTGCACATAAATAACGGGAAACAATAAAGTTATCTGAAATATTTTGGATTTCTGTTTTTGACCTTAGTTTGCACCCAAATAACGGGAAAAAAGAAAACAGAAGTTATTTAAAATATTTTGGTTTTCTGTTTTCTGCTTATTTTGCACCTAAATAACGGGAAAAAAGAAAAAAAAGTTATCTGAAATATTTTGATGTTCTATATTTCTCCTTATTTTGCACCTAAATAACGGGAAATTAGAAAAAAAAGTTATCTCAAATATTTTTTATTTTCTGCTTTTCTCCTTATTTTGCACATAAATAACGGAAATAAGACAAAAGAAAGTTGTCTGAAATATTTTGGTTTTCTGTTTTTGTCCTTATTTTGCACCTAAATAACGGGAAAAAAAAGAAAAGTTATTTGAAATATTTTGGTTTTCTGTTTTTGTCCTTATTTTGCACCCAAATAACGGGAATAAAGAAAAAAAAAGTTATCTAAAATATTTTGGTTTCCTGTTTTCTCCTTATTTTGCACCTAAATAACGGGAAAAAAAAAAAAAAAAGTTATCTGAAATATTTTGATTTTCTGTTTTTCTCCTTATTTTGCACCTAAATAACGGGAAATAAGAAAAAAAAAGTTATCTGAAATATTTTGATTTTCTGTTTTTCTCCTTATTTTGCACATAAATAACTGGAAATAAAAAAAAAAAAGTTGTCTGAAATATTTTGGTTTTCTGTTTTTGTCCTTACTTTGCACCTAAATAACGGGAACAAAAAAATAAAGTTATTTGAAATATTTTGGTTTTGTGTTTTTTGTCCTTATTTCGCACCCAAATAACGGAAAAAAGAAACAAAAGTTATTTGAAATATTTTGGTTTTCTGTTTTTGTCCTTATTTTGCACCCAAATAACGTGAAAAAAAAAATAAAGTTATGTGAAATATTTTGGTTTTGTGTTTTTGTCCTTATTTTGCACCCAAATAACGGGAATAAAGAAAAAAAAAGTTATCTAAAATATTTTGGTTTCCTGTTTTTCTCCTTATTTTGCACATAAATAACTGGAAATAAAAAAAAAAAAGTTGTCTGAAATATTTTGGTTTTCTGTTTTTCTCCTTATTTTGCACATAAATAACGGGAAATAAGACAAAAAAAAAGTTATATGAAATATTTTGGTTTTCTGGTTTTGTTCTTATTTTGCACCTAAATAACGGGAAATAAGACAAAAAAAAGTTATCTGAAATATTTTGATTTCTGTTTTTCTCCTTATTTTGCACATAAATAACTGGAAATAAAAAAAAAAAAAGTTGTCTGAAATATTTTGGTTTTCTGTTTTTCTCCTTATTTTGCACATAAATAACGGAAATAAGACAAAAAAAGTTATATGAAATATTTTGGTTTTCTGGTTTTGTTCTTATTTTGCACCTAAATAACGGAAATAAGACAAAAAAAAGTTATCTGAAATATTTTGGTTTTCTGCTTTTGTCCTTATTTTGCACCTAAATAACGGAAAAAAAAGTTATTTGAAATATATTGGTTTTGTGTTTTTGTCCTTATTTCGCACCCAAATAACGGAAAAAAGAAAAAAAAAGTTATCTGAAATATTTTGGTTTCTGTTTTTGTCCTTATTTTGCACCTAAATAACGGGGGAAAAAATAAGTTATTTGAAATATTTTGGTTTTGTGTTTTTGTCCTTATTTCGCACGCAAATAACGAAAAAAAGAAAAAAAGTTATCTGAAATATTTTGATTTTCTGTTTTTCTCCTTATTTTGCACCTAAATAACGGGAAATAAGACAAAAAAAGTTATCTGAATATTTTGGTTTTCTGTTTTTGTCCTTATTTTGCACCTAAATAACGGGGGGAAAAAAATAAAGTTATTTGAAATATTTTGGTTTGGTGTTTTTTGTCCTTATTTCGCACTCAAATAACGGAAAAAAGAAAAAAAAGTTATCTGAAATATTTTGGTTTTCTGTTTTTGTCCTTATTTTGCACCCAAATAACGGGAAAAAAGAAAAAAAAGTTATCTAAAATATTTTCGTTTTCTGTTTTGTCCTTTTTTTGCACCTAAATAACGGGGAAAAAGAAAAAAAAAAGTTATCTGAAATATTTTTGGTTTTCTGTTTTTGTCCTTATTTTGCACCTAAATAACGGGAAAAAAGAAAAAAAAAGTTATTTGAAATATTTTTGGTTTTCTGTTTATGTCCTTATTGTGCACTTAAATAACGGGAAAAAAGAAAAATAAAGTTATTTGAAATGTTTGGTTTTGCGTTTTTGTCCTTATTTCGCACACAAATAACGGGAAAAAAAGGGAAAAAAAAACAGATCTGAAATATTTTGGTTTTCTGTTTTTGTTTTTATTTTGCACCTAAATAACGGGAAAAAAAAAGTTATTTGAAATATATTGGTTTTGTGTTTTTGTCCTTATTTCGCACGCAAATAACGGAAAAAAGAAAAAAAAAGTTATCTGAAATATTTTGATTTTCTGTTTTTCTCCTTATTTTGCACCTAAATAACGGGAAATAAGACAAAAAAAGTTATCTGAAATATTTTGGTTTCTGTTTTGTCTTTATTTTGCACCTAAATAACGGGAAAAAAAAAGTTATTTGAAATATTTTGATTTTCTGTGTTTCTCCTTATTTCGCACGCAAATAACGAAAAAAAGAAAAAAAGTTTTCTGAAATATTTTGATTTTCTGTTTTTCTCCTTATTTTGCACCTAAATAACGGGAAATAAGACAAAAAAAGTTATCTGAAATATTTTGGGTTTCTGTTTTTGTCCTTATTTTGCACCTAAATAACGGGGGGGGGGGGGTAAATAATGTTATTTGAAATATTTTGGTTTGGTGTTTTTGTCCTTATTTCGCACTCAAATAACGGAAAAAAGAAAAAAAAAGTTATCTGAAATATTTTGGTTTTCTGTTTTTGTCCTTATTTTGCACCCAAATAACGGGAAAAAAGAAAAAAAAGTTATCTAAAATATTTTGGTTTTCTGATTTGCACTTATTTTGCAACTAAATAATGGGAAAAAAGAAAAAAAAGTAATCTGAAATATTTTGTTTTTCTGTTTTTCTCCTTATTTTGCACATAATAACGGGAAATAACAAAAATAAAGTTATCTGAAATATTTTGGTTTTCTGTTTTTGTCCTTATTTTGCACCCAAATAACGGGAAAAAGAAAAAAAAGTTATCTAAAATATTTTGGTTTTCTGTTTTGTCCTTTTTTTGCACCTAAATAACGGAAAAAGAAAAAAAAAAGTTATCTGAAATATTTTTGGTTTTCTGTTTTTGTCCTTATTTTGCACCTAAAATAACGGGAAAAAAGAAAAAAAAAGTTATTTAAAATATTTTGGTTTTCTGTTTTCTGCTTATTTTGCACCTAAATAACGGGAAAAAAAAGAAAAAAAAAATTATCTGAAATATTTTGATTTTCTATATTTCTCCTTATTTTGCACCTAAATAACGGGAAATTAGAAAAAAAAGTTATCTCAAATATTTTTATTTTCTGCTTTTCTCCTTATTTTGCACATAAATAACGGGAAATAAGACAAAAGAAAGTTGTCTGAAATATTTTGGTTTTCTGTTTTTGTCCTTATTTCGCACCCAAATAACGGAAAAAGAAACAAAAAGTTATCTGAAATATTTGGTTTTCTGTTTTTGTCGTTATTTTGCACCTAAATAACGGGAAATAAGAAAAAAAAAGTTACCTGAAATATTTTGATTTTCTGTTTTTCTCCTTATTTTGCACATAAATAACTGGAAATAAAAAAAAAAAGTTGTCTGAAATATTTTGGTTTTCTGTTTTTGTCCTTATTTTGCACCTAAATAACGGGAACAAAAAAATAAAGTTATTTGAAATATTTTGGTTTTGTGTTTTTGTCCTTATTTCGCACCCAAATAACGGAAAAAAGAAACAAAAAGTTATCTGAAATATTTTGGTTTTCTGTTTTTGTCCTTATTTTGCACCCAAATAACGTGAAAAAAGAAAAATAAAGTTAACTGAAATATTTTGGTTTTCTGTTTTTGTTCTTATTTTGCACCTAAATAACGGGAAATAAGACAAAAAATAGTTATCTGAAATATTTTGGTTTTCTGCTTTTGTCCTCATTTTGCACCTAAATAACGGGAAAAAAAAAGTTATTTGAAATATATTGGTTTTGTGTTTTTGTCCTTATTTCGCACCCAAATAACGGAAAAAAGAAAAAAAAAGTTATCTGAAATATTTTGGTTTCTGTTTTTGTCCTTATTTTGCACCTAAATTACGGGGGAAAAAAATAAAGTTATTTGAAATATTTTGGTTTTGTGTTTTTGTCCTTATTTCGCATGCAAATAACGAAAAAAGAAAAAAAAAGTTATCTGAAATATTTTGGTTTCTGTTTTTGTCCTTATTTTGCACCTAAATAACGGGAAAAAAGAAAAAAAAAGTTATCTGAATTATTTTGATTTTCTGTGTTTCTCGTTATTTCGCACGCAAATAACGAAAAAAGAAAAAAAGTTATCTGAAATATTTTGATTTTCTGTTTTTCTCCTTATTTTGCACCTAAATAACGGGAAATAAGACAAAAAGTTATCTGAAATATTTTGGTTTTCTGTTTTTGTCCTTATTTTGCACCTAAATAACGGGGGGGAAAAAATAATGTTATTTGAAATATTTTGGTTTGGTGTTTTTTTCCTTATTTCGCACTCAAATAACGGAAAAAGAAAAAAAAAGTTATCTGAAATATTTTGGTTTTCTGTTTTTGTCCTTATTTTGCACCCAAATAACGGGAAAAAAGAAAAAAAAGTTATCTAAAATATTTTGGTTTTCTGATTTGTACTTATTTTGCAACTAAATAATGGGAAAAAAGAAAAAAAGTAATCTGAAATATTTGTTTTTCTGTTTTTTCTCCTTATTTTGCACATAAATAACGGGAAATAACAAAAATAAAGTTATCTGAAATATTTTGGTTTTCTGTTTTTGTCCTTATTTTGCACCCAAATAACGGGAAAAAGAAAAAAAAAGTTATCTAAAATATTTTGGTTTTCTGTTTTGTCCTTTTTTTGCACCTAAATAACGGGAAAAAGAAAAAAAAAAGTTATCTGAAATATTTTTGGTTTTCTGTTTTTGTCCTTATTTTGCACCTAAATAACGGAAAAAAGAAAAAAAAAGTTATTTGAAATATTTTGGTTTTCTGTTTTGTCCTTATTTTGCACCCAAATAACGGGAAAATAGAAAAAAAAAAGTTATCTAAAATATTTTGGTTTTCTGTTTTGTCCTTATTTTAAACCGAAATAACGGGAAAAAAAAAAAAAGTTATCTAAAATATTTTGGTTTTCTGTTTTGTCCTTATTTTGCACCTAAATAATGGGAAAAAAGAAAAAAAAGTAATCTGAAATATTTTGTTTTTCTGTTTTTCTCCTTATTTTGCACATAAATAACGGGAAATAACAAAAATAAAGTTATCTGAAATATTTTGGTTTTCTGTTTTTGTCCTTATTTTGCACCCAAATAACGGGAAAAAGAAAAAAAAAGTTATCTAAAATATTTTGGTTTCTGTTTTGTCCTTTTTTTGCACCTAAATAAGGGGAAAAAGAAAAAAAAAGTTATCTGAAATATTTTTGGTTTTCTGTTTTTGTCCTTATTTTGCACCTAAATAACGGAAAAAAGAAAAAAAAAAGTTATTTGAAATATTTTTGGTTTTCTGTTTTTGTCCTTATTGTGCACCTAAATAACGGAAAAAAGAAAAACAAAGTTATTTGCAATGTTTTGGTTTTGCGTTTTTGTCCTTATTTCGCACACAAATAACGGGAAAAAAGGAAAAAAAAACAGATCTGAAATATTTTGGTTTTCTGGTTTTTGTCTTTATTTTGCACCTAAATAACGGGAAAAAAAAAGTTATTTGAAATATATTGGTTTTGTGTTTTTGTCCTTATTTCGCACCCAAATAACGGAAAAAAGAAAAAAAAGTTATCTGAAATATTTTGGTTTCTGTTTTTGTCCTTATTTTGCACCTAAATAACGGGAAAAAAAGAAAAAAAAAGTTATCTGCAATATTTTGATTTTCTGTGTTTCTCCTTATTTCGCACGCAAATAACGAAAAAAAGAAAAAAAGTTATCTGAAATATTTTGAGTTTCTGTTTTTCTCCTTATTTTGCACCTAAATAACGGGAAATAAGACAAAAAAAGTTATCTGAAATATTTTGGTTTTCTGTTTTTGTCCTTATTTTGCACCTAAATAACGGGGGGAAAAAAATAATGTTATTTGAAATATTTTGGTTTAGTGTTTTTGTCCTTATTTCGCACTCAAATAACGGAAAAAAGAAAAAAAAAGTTATCTGAAATATTTTGGTTTTCTGTTTTTGTCCTTATTTTGCACCCAAATAACGGGAAAAAAGAAAAAAAAGGTATCTAAAATATTTTGGTTTCTGATTTGTACTTATTTTGCAACTAAATAATGGGAAAAAAGAAAAAAAAGTAATCTGAAATATTTTGTTTTTCTGCTTTTCTCCTTATTTTGCACATAAATAACAGGAATAACAAAAATAAAAGTTATCTGAAATATTTTGGTTTTCTGTTTTTGTCCTTATTTTGCACCCAAATAACGGGAAAAAGAAAAAAAAAGTTATCTAAAATATTTTGGTTTTCTGTTTTGTCCTTTTTTTGCACCTAAATAACGGGGAAAAAAAAAAAAAAGTTATCTAAAATATTTTGGTTTTCTGTTTTGTCCTTATTTTGCACCTAAATAATGGGAAAAAAGAAAAAAAAGTAATCTGAAATATTTTGTTTTTCTGTTTTTCTCCTTATTTTGCACATAAATAACGGGAAATAACAAAATAAAGTTATCTGAAATATTTTAGTTTTCTGTTTTTGTCCTTATTGTGCACCTAAATAACGGGAAAAAAGAAAAATAAAGTTATTTGAAATGTTTTGGTTTTGCGTTTTTGTCCTTATTTCGCACACAAATAACGGGAAAAAAGGAAAAAAAACAGATCTGAAATATTTTGGTTTTCTGTTTTTGTCTTTATTTTGCACCTAAATAACGGGAAAAAAAAATTTGTTTGAAATATATTGGTTTTGTGTTTTTGTCCTTATTTCGCACCCAAATAACGGAAAAAAGAAAAAAAAAGTTATCTGAAATATTTTGGTTTCTGTTTTTGTCCTTATTTTGCACCTAAATAATGGGAAAAAAAGAAAAAAAATGTTATCTGGAATATTTTGATTTTCTGTGTTTCTCCTTATTTTGCACCTAAATAACGGGAAATAAGAAAAAAAAGTTATCTGAAATATTTTGATTTTCTGTGTTTCTCCTTATTTTGCACCTAAGTAACGGGAAATAAGAAAAAAAAAGTTATCTGAAATATTTTGCACCTAAATAACGGGGGGAAAAAAATAATGGTATTTGAAATATTTTGGTTTGGTGTTTTTGTCCTTATTTCGCACTCAAATAACGGAAAAAAGAAAAAAAAAGTTATCTGAAATATTTTGGTTTTCAGTTTTTGTCCTTATTTTGCACCCAAATAACGGGAAAAAAGAAAAAAAAGTTATCTAAAATATTTTGGTTTTCTGATTTGTACTTATTTTGCAACTAAATAATGGGAAAAAAGAAAAATAAGTAATCCGAAATATTTTGTTTTTCTGTTTTTCTCCTTATTTTGCACATAAATAACGGGAAATAACAAAAATAAAGTTATCTGAAATATTTTGGTTTTCTGTTTTTGTCCTTATTTTGCACCCAAATAACGGGAAAAAGAAAAAAAAAGTTATCTAAAATATTTTGGTTTTCTGTTTTGTCCTTTTTTTGCACCTAAATAACAGGAAAAAGAAAAAAAAAAGTTATCTGAAATATTTTTGGTTTTCTGTTTTTGTCCTTATTTTGCACCTAAATACCGGGAAAAAAGAAAAAAAAGTTATTTAAAATATTTTGGTTTTCTGATTTGTACTTATTTTGCACCTAAATAACGGGAAAAAAGAAAAAAAAAGTTATCTAAAATATTTTGGTTTTCTGTTTTGTCCTTATTTTGCACCTAAATAATGGGAAAAAAGAAAAAAAAGTAATCTGAAATATTTTGTTTTTCTGTTTTTCTCCTTATTTTGCACATAAATAACGGGAAATAACAAAAATAAAGTTATCTGAAATATTTTGGTTTTCTCTTTTTGTCCTTATTTTGCACCCAAATAACGGGAAAAAGAAAAAAAAAGTTATCTAAAATATTTTGGTTTTCTGTTTTGTCTTTTTTTTGCACCTAAATAACGGGAAAAAGAAAAAAAAAAGTTATCTGAAATATTTTTGGTTTTCTGTTTTTGTCCTTATTTTGCACCTAAATAACGGGAAAAAAGAAAAAAAAAGTTATCTGAAATATTTTGGTTTTCAGTTTTTGTCCTTATTTTGCACCCAAATAACGGGAAAAAAGAAAAAAAAGTTATCTAAAATATTTTGGTTTTCTGATTTGTACTTATTTTGCAACTAAATAATGGGAAAAAAGAAAAATAAGTAATCCGAAATATTTTGTTTTTCTGTTTTTCTCCTTATTTTGCACATAAATAACGGGAAATAACAAAAATAAAGTTATCTGAAATATTTTGGTTTTCTGTTTTTGTCCTTATTTTGCACCCAAATAACGGGAAAAAGAAAAAAAAAGTTATCTAAAATATTTTGGTTTTCTGTTTTGTCCTTTTTTTGCACCTAAATAACAGGAAAAAGAAAAAAAAAAGTTATCTGAAATATTTTTGGTTTTCTGTTTTTGTCCTTATTTTGCACCCAAATAACGGGAAAATAGAAAAAAAAAGTTATCTAAAATATTTTGGTTTTCTGTTTTGTCCTTATTTTGCACCTAAATAACGGGAAAAAAGAAAAAAAAAGTTATCTAAAATATTTTGGTTTTCTGTTTTGTCCTTATTTTGCACCTAAATAATGGGAAAAAAGAAAAAAAAGTAATCTGAAATATTTTGTTTTTCTGTTTTTCTCCTTATTTTGCACATAAATAACGGGAAATAACAAAAATAAAGTTATCTGAAATATTTTGGTTTTCTCTTTTTGTCCTTATTTTGCACCCAAATAACGGGAAAAAGAAAAAAAAAGTTATCTAAAATATTTTGGTTTTCTGTTTTGTCTTTTTTTTGCACCTAAATAACGGGAAAAAGAAAAAAAAAAGTTATCTGAAATATTTTTGGTTTTCTGTTTTTGTCCTTATTTTGCACCTAAATAACGGGAAAAAAGAAAAAAAAAGTTATTTGAAATATTTTTGGTTTTCTGTTTTTGTCCTTATTGTGCACCTAAATAACGGGAAAAAAGAAAAATAAAGTTATTTGAAATGTTTTGGTTTTGCGTTTTTGTCCTTATTTCGCACACAAATAACGGGAAAAAAAGGAAAAAAAACAGATCTGAAATATTTTGGTTTTCTGTTTTGTCCTTATTTTGCACCGAAATAACGGGAAAAAAGAAAAAAAAAGTTATCTAAAATATTTTGGTTTTCTGTTTTGTCCTTATTTTGCACCTAAATAATGGGAAAAAAGAAAAAAAAGTAATCTGAAATATTTTGTTTTTCTGTTTTTCTCCTTATTTTGCACATAAATAACGGGAAATAACAAAAATAAAGTTATCTGAAATATTTTGGTTTTCTGTTTTTGTCCTTATTTTGCACCCAAATAGCGGGAAAAAGAAAAAAAAAGTTATCTAAAATATTTTGGTTTTCTGTTTTGTCCTTTTTTTGCACCTAAATAACGGGAAAAAGAAAAAAAAAAGTTATCTGAAATATTTTTGGTTTTCTGTTTTTGTCCTTATTTTGCACCTAAATAACGGGAAAAAAGAAAAAAAAAGTTATTTGAAAAATTTTTGGTTTTCTGTTTTTGTCCTTATTGTGCACCTAAATAACGGGAAAAAAGAAAAATAAAGTTATTTGAAATGTTTTGGTTTTGCGTTTTTGTCCTTATTTCGCACACAAATAACGGGAAAAAAAGGAAAAAAAACAGATCTGAAATATTTTGGTTTTCTGTTTTTGTCTTTATTTTGCACCTAAATAACGGGAAAAAAAAATTATTTGAAATATATTGGTTTTGTGTTTTTGTCCTTATTTCGCACCCAAATAACGGAAAAAAGAAAAAAAAAGTTATCTGAATTATTTTGGTTTCTGTTTTTGTCCTTATTTTGCACCTAAATAATGGGAAAAAAGAAAAAAAAGTAATCTGAAATATTTTGATTTTCTGTGTTTCTCCTTATTTTGCACCTAAATAACGGGAAATAAGAAAAAAAAAGTTATCTGAAATATTTTGATTTTCTGTGTTTCTCCTTATTTTGCACCTAAATAACGGGAAATAAGAAAAAAAATTTATCTGAAATATTTTGATTTTCCGTTTTTCTCCTTATTTTGCACCTAAATAACGGGGGGAAAAAAATAATGTTATTTGAAATATTTTGGTTTGGTGTTTTTGTCCTTATTTCGCACTCAAATAACGGAAAAAAGAAAAAAAAAGTTATCTGAAATATTTTGGTTTTCTGTTTTTGTCCTTATTTTGCACCCAAATAACGGGAAAAAAGAAAAAAAAGTTATCTAAAATATTTTGGTTTTCTGATTTGTACTTATTTTGCAACTAAATAATGGGAAAAAAGAAAAAAAAGTAATCTGAAATATTTTGTTTTTCTCCTTATTTTGCACATAAATAACGGGAAATAACAAAAATAAAGTTATCTGAAATATTTTGGTTTTCTGTTTTTGTCCTTATTTTGCACCCAAATAACGGGAAAAAGAAAAAAAAAGTTATCTAAAATATTTTGGTTTTCTGTTTTGTCCTTTTTTTGCACCTAAATAACGGGAAAAAGAAAAAAAAAAGTTATCTGAAATATTTTTGGTTTTCTGTTTTTGTCCTTATTTTGCAACTAAATAACGGGAAAAAAGAAAAAAAAAGTTATTTGAAATATTTTGGTTTTCTGTTTTTGTCCTTATTTTGCACCCAAATAACGGGAAAATAGAAAAAAAAAGTTATCTAAAATATTTTGGTTTTCTGTTTTGTCCTTATTTTGCACCGAAATAACGGGAAAAAAGAAAAAAAAAGTTATCTAAAATATTTTGGTTTTCTGTTTTGTCCTTATTTTGCACCTAAATAACGGGAAAAAAGAAAAAAAAAGTTATTTGAAATATTTTGATTTTCTGTTTTTGTCCTTATTGTGCACCTAAATAACGGGAAAAAAGAAAAATAAAGTTATTTGAAATGTTTTGGTTTTGCGTTTTTGTCCTTATTTCGCACACAAATAACGGGAAAAAAGGAAAAAAACAGATCTGAAATATTTTGGTTTTCTGTTTTTGTCTTTATTTTGCACCTAAATAACGGGAAAAAAAAAGTTATTTGAAATATTTTGGTTTTGTGTTTTTGTCCTTATTTCGCACCCAAATAACGGAAAAAAAAGAAAAAAAAGTTATCTGAAATATTTTGGTTTCTGTTTTTGTCCTTATTTTGCACCTAAATAACGGGAAATAAGAAAAAAAAAGTTATCTGAAATATTTTGATTTTCTGTGTTTCTCTTTATTTTGCACCTAAATAACGGGAAATAAGACAAAAAAAAGTTATTTGAAATATTTTTGGTTTTCTGTTTTGTCCTTATTTTGCACCGAAATAACGGGAAAAAAGAAAAAAAAAGTTATCTAAAATATTTTGGTTTTCTGTTTTGTCCTTTTTTTGCACCTAAATAACGGGAAAAAGAAAAAAAAAAGTTATCTGAAATATTTTTGGTTTTCTGTTTTGTCCTTATTTTGCACCGAAATAACGGGAAAAAAGAAAAAAAAAGTTATCTAAAATATTTTGGTTTTCTGTTTTGTCCTTTTTTTGCACCTAAATAACGGGAAAAAGAAAAAAAATAGTTATCTGAAATATTTTTGGTTTTCTGTTTTGTCCTTATTTTGCACCGAAATAACGGGAAAAAAGAAAAAAAAAAGTTATCTAAAATATTTTGGTTTTCTGTTTTGTCCTTTTTTTTGCACTTAAATAACGGGAAAAAGAAAAAAAAAAGTTATCTGAAATATTTTTGGTTTTCTGTTTTGTCCTTATTTTGCACCGAAATAACGGGAAAAAAGAAAAAAAAAGTTATCTAAAATATTTTGGTTTTCTGTTTTGTCCTTATTTTGCACCTAAATAATGGGAAAAAGAAAAAAAAAAGTTATCTGAAATATTTTTGGTTTTCTGTTTTGTCCTTATTTTGCACCGAAATAACGGGAAAAAAGAAAAAAAAAGTTATCTAAAATATTTTGGTTTTCTGTTTTGTCCTTATTTTGCACCTAAATAATGGGAAAAAAGAAAAAAAAGTAATATGAAATATTTTGTTTTTCTGTGTTTCTCCTTATTTTGCACATAAATAACGGGAAATAACAAAAATAAAGTTATCTGAAATATTTTGGTTTTCTGTTTTTGTCCTTATTTTGCACCTAAATAATGGGAAAAAAGAAAAAAAAGTAATATGAAATATTTTGTTTTTCTGTGTTTCTCCTTATTTTGCACATAAATAACGGGAAATAACAAAAATAAAGTTATCTGAAATATTGTGGTTTTCTGTTTTTGTCCTTATTTTGCACCCAAATAACGGGAAAAAGAAAAAAAATTTCGCACTCAAATAACGGAAAAAAGAAAAAAAAAGTTATCTTAAATATTTTGGTTTTCTGTTTTTGTCCTTATTTTGCACCCAAATAACGGGAAAAAAGAAAAAAAAGTTATCTAAAATATTTTGGTTTTCTGATTTGTACTTATTTTGCAACTGAATAATGGGAAAAAAGAAAAAAAAGTAATATGAAATATTTTGTTTTTCTGTGTTTCTCCTTATTTTGCACATAAATAACGGGAAATAACAAAAATAAAGTTATCTGAAATATTTTGGTTTTCTGTTTTTGTCCTTATTTTGCACCCAAATAACGGGAAAAAGAAAAAAAATTTCGCACTCAAATAACGGAAAAAAGAAAAAAAAAGTTATCTTAAATATTTTGGTTTTCTGTTTTTGTCCTTATTTTGCACCCAAATAACGGGAAAAAAGAAAAAAAAGTTATCTAAAATATTTTGGTTTTCTGATTTGTACTTATTTTGCAACTAAATAATGGGAAAAAAGAAAAAAAAGTAATCTGAAATATTTTGTTTTTCTGTTTTTCTCCTTATTTTGCACATAAATAACGGGAAATAACAAAAATAAAGTTATCTGAAATATTTTGGTTTTCTGTTTTTGTCCTTATTTTGCACCCAAATAACGGGAAAAAGAAAAAAAAAGTTATCTAAAATATTTTGGTTTTCTGTTTTGTCCTTATTTTGCACCTAAATAACGGGAAAAAGAAAAAAAAAAGTTATCTGAAATATTTTTGGTTTTCTGTTTTGTCCTTATTTTGCACCGAAATAACGGGAAAAGAGAAAAAAAAAGTTATCTAAAATATTTTGGTTTTCTGTTTTGTCCTTATTTTGCACCTAAATAATGGGAAAAAAGAAAAAAAAGTAATATGAAATATTTTGTTTTTCTGTGTTTCTCCTTATTTTGCACATAAATAACGGGAAATAACAAAAATAAAGTTATCTGAAATATTTTGGTTTTCTGTTTTTGTCCTTATTTTGCACCCAAATAACGGGAAAAAGAAAAAAAATTTCGCACTCAAATAACGGAAAAAAGAAAAAAAAAGTTATCTTAAATATTTTGGTTTTCTGTTTTTGTCCTTATTTTGCACCCAAATAACGGGAAAAAAGAAAAAAAAGTTATCTAAAATATTTTGGTTTTCTGATTTGTACTTATTTTGCAACTAAATAATGGGAAAAAAGAAAAAAAACTAATCTGAAATATTTTGTTTTTCTGTTTTTCTCCTTATTTTGAAATTAAATAACGGGAAAAAAGAAAAAAAAAGTTATCTAAAATATTTTGGTTTTCTGTTTTGTCATTATTTTGCACCCAAATAATGGGAAAAAAGAAAAAAAAGTAATATGAAATATTTTGTTTTTCTGTGTTTCTCCTTATTTTGCACATAAATAACGGGAAATAACAAAAATAAAGTTATTTGAAATATTTTGGTTTTCTGTTTTTGTCCTTATTTTGCACCCAAATAACGGGAAAATAGAAAAAAAAAGTTATCTAAAATATTTTGGTTTTCTGTTTTGTCCTTATTTTGCACCGAACGGGAAAAAAGAAAAAAAAAGTTATCTAAAATATTTTGGTTTTCTGTTTTGTCTTTATTTTGCACCTAAATAATGGGAAAAAAGAAAAAAAAGTAATCTGAAATATTTTGTTTTTCTGTTTTTCTCCTTATTTTGCACATAAATAACGGGAAATAACAAAAATAAAGTTATCTGAAATATTTTGGTTTTCTGTTTTTGTCCTTATTTTGCACCCAAATAATGGGAAAAAGAAAAAAAAAGTTATCTAAAATATTTTGGTTTTCTGTTTTGTCCTTTTTTTGCACCTAAATAACGGGAAAAAGAAAAAAAAAAGTTATCTGAAATATTTTTGGTTTTCTGTTTTTGTCCTTATTTTGCACCTAAATAACGGGAAATAAGACAAAAAAAAGTTATTTGAAATATTTTTGGTTTTCTGTTTTGTCCTTATTTTGCACCGAAATAACGGGAAAAAAGAAAAAAAAAGTTATCTAAAATATTTTGGTTTTCTGTTTTGTCCTTTTTTTGCACCTAAATAACGGGAAAAAGAAAAAAAAAAGTTATCTGAAATATTTTGGTTTTCTGTTTTGTCCTTTTTTTACACCTAAATAACAGGAAAAAGAAAAAAAATAGTTATCTGAAATATTTTTGGTTTTCTGTTTTGTCCTTATTTTGCACCGAAATAACGGGAAAAAAGAAAAAAAAAAGTTATCTAAAATATTTTGGTTTTCTGTTTTGTCATTTTTTTGCACCTAAATAACGGGAAAAAAAAGTTATTTGAAATATATTGGTTTTTTGTTTTTGTCCTTATTTCGCACCCAAATAACGGAAAAAAGAAAAAAAAAGTTATCTAAAATATTTTGGTTTTCTGTTTTGTCCTTTTTTTGCACCTAAATAACGGGAAAAAGAAAAAAAAAAGTTATCTGAAATATTTTTGGTTTTCTGTTTTGTCCTTATTTTGCACCGAAATAACGGGAAAAAAGAAAAAAAAAGTTATCTAAAATATTTTGGTTTTCTGTTTTGTCCTTATTTTGCACCTAAATAATGGGAAACAAGAAAAAAAAGTAATATGAAATATTTTGTTTTTCTGTGTTTCTCCTTATTTTGCACATAAATAACGGGAAATAACAAAAATAAAGTTATCTGAAATATTTTGGTTTTCTGTTTTTGTCCTTATTTTGCACCCAAATAACGGGAAAAAGAAAAAAAAAGTTATCTGAAATATTTTGGTTTTCTGCTTTTGTCCTTATTTTGCACCTAAATAACGGGGGGAAAAAAATAAAGTTATTTGAAAGATTTTGGTTTGGTGTTTTTGTCCTTATTTCGCACTCAAATAACGGAAAAAAGAAAAAAAAAGTTATCTGAAATATTTTGGTTTTCTGTTTTTGTCCTTATTTTGCACCCAAATAACGGGAAAAAAGAAAAAAAAGTTATCTAAAATATTTTGGTTTTCTGATTTGTACTTATTTTGCAACTAAATAATGGGAAAAAAGAAAAAAAAGTAATCTGAAATATTTTGTTTTTCTGTTTTTCTCCTTATTTGGCACATAAATAACGGGAAATAACAAAAATAAAGTTATCTGAAATATTTTGGTTTTCTGTTTTTGTCCTTATTTTGCACCTAAATAACGGGGGGGAAAAAATAAAGTTATTTGAAATATTTTGGTTTTGTGTTTTTGTCCTTATTTCGCACCCAAATAACGGAAAAAAAGAAAAATAAAGTTATCTGAAATATTTTGGTTTCTGTTTTTGTCCTTATTTTGCACCTAAATAACGGGGGGAAAAAAATAAAGTTATTTGAAATATTTTGGTTTTGTGTTTTTGTCCTTATTTCGCACGCAAAGAACGAAAAAAAGAAAAAAAGTTATCTGAAATATTTTGATTTTCTGTTTTTGTCCTTATTTTGCACCTAAATAACGGGGGGAAAAAAATAAAGTTATTTGAAAGATTTTGGTTTGGTGTTTTTGTCCTTATTTCGCACTCAAATAACGGAAAAAAGAAAAAAAAAGTTATCTGAAATATTTTGGTTTTCTGTTTTTGTCCTTATTTTGCACCCAAATAACGGGAAAAAAGAAAAAAAAGTTATCTAAAATATTTTGGTTTTATGATTTGTACTTATTTTGCAACTAAATAATGGGAAAAAAGAAAAAAAAGTAATCTGAAATATTTTGTTTTTCTGTTTTTCTCCTTATTTTGCACATAAATAACGGGAAATAACAAAAATAAAGTTATCTGAAATATTTTGGTTTTCTGTTTTTGTCCTTATTTTGCACCCAAATAACGGGAAAAAGAAAAAAAAAGTTATCTAAAATATTTTGGTTTTCTGTTTTCTCCTTATTTTGCACCTAAATAACGGGAAAAAAAGAAAAAAAAGCTATCTGAAATATTTTGGTTTTCTGTTTTTGTCCTTATTGTGCACCTAAATAACGGGAAAAAAGAAAAATAAAGTTATTTGAAATATTTTGGTTTTCTGTTATTGTCCTTATTTTGCACCCAAATAACGGGAAAATAGAAAAAAAAAGTTATCTAAAATATTTTGGTTTTCTGTTTTGTCCTTATTTTGCACCGAAATAACGGGAAAAAAGAAAAAAAAAGTTATCTAAAATATTCTGGTTTTCTGTTTTGTCCTTATTTTGCACCTAAATACTGGGAAATAAGAAAAAAAAGTAATCTGAAATATTTTGTGTTTCTGTTTTTCTCCTTATTTTGCACATAAATAACGGGAAATAACAAAAATAAAGTTATCTGAAATATTTTGGTTTTCTGTTTTTGTCCTTATTTTGCACCCAAATAACGGGAAAAAGAAAAAAAAAGTTATCTAAAATATTTTGGTTTTCTGTTTTGTCCTTTTTTTGCACCTAAATAACGGGAAAAAGAAAAAAAAAAGTTATCTGAAATATTTTTGGTTTTCTGTTTTTGTCCTTATTTTGCACCTAAATAACGGGAACAAAGAAAAAAAAGTTATTTGAAATATTTTTGGTTTTCTGTTTTTGTCCTTATTGTGCACCTAAATAACGGGAAAAAAGAAAAATAAAGTTATTTGAAATGTTTTGGTTTTACGTTTTTGTCCTTCTTTCGCACACAAATAACGGGAAAAAAAGGAAAAAAAACAGATCTGAAATATTTTGGTTTTCTGTTTTTGTCTTTATTTTGCACCTAAATAACGGGAAAAAAGAAAAATAAAGTTATTTGAAATATTTTGGTTTTCTATTTTTGTCCTTATTTTGCATCCAAATAACGGGAAAAAACTAAAAAAAAGTTATCTAAAATATTTTGGTTTTCTGTTTTGTCCTTATTTTGCATCCAAATAACGGGAAAAAACTAAAAAAAAGTTATGTAAAATATTTTGGTTTTCTGTTTTGTCCTTATTTTGCACCCAAATAACGGGAGAAAAAAAAAAAGTTATCTAAAATATTTTGGTTTTCTGTTTTGTCCTTATTTTGCACCTAAATAACGGGAAAAAAAGAAAAAAAAGCTATCTGAAATATTTTGGTTTTCTGTTTTTGCCCTTATTGTGCACCTAAATAACGGGAAAAAAGAAAAATAAAGTTATTTGAAATATTTTGGTTTTCTGTTTTTGTCCTTATTTTGCACCCAAATAACGGGAAAAAAGAAAAAAAAAGTTATCTAAAATATTTTGGTTTTCTGTTTTGTCCTTATTTTGCACCCAAATAACGGGAAAATAGAAAAAAAAAGTTATCTAAAATATTTTGGTTTTCTGTGTTGTCCTTATTTTGCACCCAAATAACGGGAAAAAGAAAAAAAAAGTTATCTAAAATATTTTGGTTTTCTGTTTTGTCCTTTTTTTGCACCTAAATAACGGGAAAAAAGAAAAATAAAGTTATTTGAAATATTTTGGTTTTCTGTTTTTGTCCTTATTTTGCACCCAAATAACGGGAAAAAGAAAAAAAGTTATCTAAAATATTTTGGTTTTCTGTGTTGTCCTTATTTTGCACCTAAATAACGGGAAAAAAGGAAAAAAAACAGATCTGAAATATTTTGGTTTTCTGTTTTTGTCTTTATTTTGCACCTAAATAACGGGAAAAAAAAGTTATTTGAAATATATTGGTTTTGTGTTTTTGTCCATATTTCGCACCCAAATAACGGAAAAAAGAAAAAAAAAGTTATCTGAAATATTTTGGTTTCTGTTTTTGTCCTTATTTTGCACCTAAATAATGGGAAAAAAAGAAAAAAAAAGTTATCTGAAATATTTTGATTTTCTGTGTTTCTTCTTATTTTGCACCTAAATAACGGGAAATAAGAAAAAAAAAGTTATCTGAAATATTTTGATTTTCTGTGTTTCTCCTTATTTTGCACCTAAATAACGGGAAATAAGAAAAAAAAAGTTATCTGAAATATTTTGATTTTCCGTTTTTCTCCTTATTTTGCACATAAATAACGGGAAATAAGACAAAAAAAATTTATTTGAAATATTTTTGGTTTTCTGTTTTGTCCTTATTTTGCACCGAAATAACGGGAAAAAAGAAAAAAAAAGTTATCTAAAATATTTTGGTTCTCTGTTTTGTCCTTTTTTTGCACCTAAATAACGGGAAAAAAAAAAAAAAAAGTTATCTGAAATATTTTTGGTTTTCTGTTTTGTCCTTATTTTGCACCGAAATAACGGGAAAAAAGAAAAAAAAAGTTATCTAAAATATTTTGGTTTTCTGTTTTGTCCTTTTTTTGCACCTAAATAACGGGAAAAAGAAAAAAATAGTTATCTGAAATATTTTTGGTTTTCTGTTTTGTCCTTATTTTGCACCGAAATAGCGGGAAAAAAGAAAAAAAAAAGTTATCTAAAATATTTTGGTTTTCTGTTTTGTCCTTTTTTTGCACCTAAATAACGGGAAAAAAAAGTTATTTGAAATATATTGGTTTTGTGTTTTTGTCCTTATTTCGCACCCAAATAACGGAAAAAAGAAAAAAAAAGTTATCTAAAATATTTTGGTTTTCTGTTTTGTCCTTTTTTTGCACCTAAATAACGGGAAAAAGAAAAAAAAAAGTTATCTGAAATATTTTTGGTTTTCTGTTTTGTCCTTATTTTGCACCGAAATAACGGGAAAAAAGAAAAAAAAAGTTATCTAAAATATTTTGGTTTTCTGTTTTGTCCTTATTTTGCACCTAAAGAATGGGAAAAAAGAAAAAAAAGTAATATGAAATATTTTGTTTTTCTGTGTTTCTCCTTATTTTGCACATAAATAAGTAATATGAAATATTTTGTTTTTCTGTGTTTCTCATAAATAACGGGAAATAACAAAAATAAAGTTATCTGAAATATTTTGGTTTTCTGTTTTTGTCCTTTTTTTGCACCTAAATAACGGGAAAAAGAAAAAAAAAAGTTATCTGAAATATTTTTGGTTTTCTGTTTTTGTCCTTATTTTGCACCAAAATAACGGGAAAAAAGAAAAAAAAAGTTATTTGAAATATTTTTGGTTTTCTGTTTTTGTCCTTATTTTGCACCTAAATAACGGGAAATAAGAAAAAAAAAGTTATCTGAAATATTTTGATTTTCCGTTTTTCTCCTTATTTTGCACATAAATAACGGGAAATAAGACAAAAAAAAGTTATTTGAAATATTTTTGGTTTTCTGTTTTGTCCTTATTTTGCACCGAAATAACGGGAAAAAAGAAAAAAAAAGTTATCTAAAATATTTTGGTTCTCTGTTTTGTCCTTTTTTTGCACCTAAATAACGGGAAAAAGAAAAAAAAAAAGTTATCTGAAATATTTTTGGTTTTCTGTTTTGTCCTTATTTTGCACCGAAATAACGGGAAAAAAGAAAAAAAAAGTTATCTAAAATATTTTGGTTTTCTGTTTTGTCCTTTTTTTGCACCTAAATAACGGGAAAAAGAAAAAAAATAGTTATCTGAAATATTTTTGGTTTTCTGTTTTGTCCTTATTTTGCACCGAAATAGCGGGAAAAAAGAAAAAAAAAAGTTATCTAAAATATTTTGGTTTTCTGTTTTGTCCTTTTTTTGCACCTAAATAACGGGAAAAAAAAGTTATTTGAAATATATTGGTTTTGTGTTTTTGTCCTTATTTCGCACCCAAATAACGGAAAAAAGAAAAAAAAAGTTATCTAAAATATTGTGGTTTTCTGTTTTGTCCTTTTTTTGCACCTAAATAACGGGAAAAAGAAAAAAAAAAGTTATCTGAAATATTTTTGGTTTTCTGTTTTGTCCTTATTTTGACCGAAATAACGGGAAAAAAGAAAAAAAAAATTATCTAAAATATTTTGGTTTTCTGTTTTGTCCTTATTTTGCACCTAAAGAATGGGAAAAAAGAAAAAAAAGTAATATGAAATATTTTGTTTTTCTGTGTTTCTCCTTATTTTGCACATAAAAAACGGGAAATAACAAAAATAAAGTTATCTGAAATATTTTGGTTTTCTGTTTTTGTCCTTTTTTTGCACCTAAATAACGGGAAAAAGAAAAAAAAAAGTTATCTGATAATTTTTGGTTTTCTGTTTTTGTCCTTATTTTGCACCAAAATAACGGGAAAAAAGAAAAAAAAAGTTATTTGAAATATTTTTGGTTTTCTGTTTTTGTCCTTATTGTGCACCTAAATAACGGGAAAAAAGAAAAAAAAGTAATCTGAAATATTTTGTTTTTCTGTTTTTCTCCTTATTTTGCACATAAATAACGGGAAATAACAAAAATAAAGTTATCTGAAATATTTTGGTTTTCTGTTTTTGTCCTTATTTTGCACCCAAATAACGGGAAAAAGAAAAAAAAAGTTATGTAAAATATTTTGGTTTTCTGTTTTCTCCTTATTTTGCACCTAAATAACGGGAAAAAAAGAAAAAAAAGCTATCTGAAATATTTTGGTTTTCTGTTTTTGTCCTTATTTTGCACCTAAATAACGGGAAAAAAGAAAAAAAAGTAATCTGAAATATTTTGTTTTTCTGTTTTTCTCCTTATTTTGCACATAAATAACGGGAAATAACAAAAATAAAGTTATCTGAAATATTTTGGTTTTCTGTTTTTGTCCTTATTTTGCACCCAAATAACGGGAAAAAGAAAAAAAAAGTTATCTGAAATATTTTGGTTTTCTGTTTTTGTCCTTATTGTGCACCGAAATAACGGGAAAAAAGAAAAAAAAGTTATTTGAAATATATTGGTTTTTCTGTTTTTCTCCTTATTTTGCACATAAATAACGGGAAATAACAAAAATAAAGTTATCTGAAATATTTTGGTTTTCTGTTTTTGTCCTTATTTCGCACCCAAATAACGGAAAAAAGAAAAAAAAAGTTATCTAAAATATTTTGGTTTTCTGTTTTGTCCTTTTTTTGCACCCAAATAACGGGAAAATAGAAAAAAAAAGTTATCTAAAATATTTTGGTTTTCTGTTTTGTCCTTATTTTGCACCGAAATAACGGGAAAAAAGAAAAAAAAAGTTATCTAAAATATTTTGGTTTTATGTTTTGTCCTTATTTTGCACCTAAATAATGGGAAAAAAGAAAACAAAATATTCTGAAATATTTTGTTTTTCTGTTTTTCTCCTTATTTTGCACATAAATAACGGGAAATAACAAAAATAAATTTATCTGAAATATTTTGGTTTTCTGTTTTTGTCCTTATTTTGCACCCAAATAACGAGAAAAAGAAAAAAAAAAGTTATCTAAAATATTTTGGTTTTCTGTTTTGTCCTTTTTTTGCACCTAAATAACGGGAAAAAGAAAAAAAAAAGTTATCTGAAATATTTTTGGTTTTCTGTTTTTGTCCTTATTTTGCACCTAAATAACGGGAAAAAAAGAAAAAAAAAGTTATCTGAAATATTTTGATTTTCTGTGTTTCTCCTTATTTTGCACCTAAATAACGGGAAATAAGAAAAAAAAAGTTATCTGAAATATTTTGATTTTCCGTTTTTCTCCTTATTTTGCACATAAATAACGGGAAATAAGACAAAAAAAAGTTAACTGAAATATTTTGGTTTTCTGTTTTTGTTCTTATTTTGCACCTAAATAACGGGAAATAAGACAAAAAAAGTTATCTGAAATATTTTGGTTTTCTGCTTTTGTCCTTATTTTGCACCTAAATAACGGGAAAAAAAAGTTATTTGAAATATATTGGTTTTGTGTTTTTGTCTTTATTTCGCACCCAAATAACGGAAAAAAGAAAAATAAAGTTATCTGAAATATTTTGGTTTCTGTTTTTGTCCTTATTTTGCACCTAAATAACGGGGGGAAAAAAATAAAGTTATTTGAAATATTTTGGTTTTGTGTTTTTGTCCTTATTTCGCACGCAAATAACGAAAAAAAGAAAAAAAGTTATCTGAAATATTTTGATTTTCTGTTTTTGTCCTTATTTTGCACCTAAATAACGGGGGGGAAAAAATAAAGTTATTTGAAAGATTTTGGTTTGGTGTTTTTGTCCTTATTTCGCACTCAAATAACGGAAAAAAGAAAAAAAAGTTATCTGAAATATTTTGGTTTTCTGTTTTTGTCCTTATTTTGCACCCAAATAACGGGAAAAAAGAAAAAAAAGTTATCTAAAATATTTTGGTTTTCTGATTTGTACTTATTTTGCAACTAAATAATGGGAAAAAAGAAAAAAAAGTAATCTGAAATATTTTGTTTTTCTGTTTTTCTCCTTATTTTGCACATAAATAACGGGAAATAACAAAAATAAAGTTATCTGAAATATTTTGGTTTTCTTTTTTAGTCCTTATTTTGCACCTAAATAACGGGAAAAAAAGAAAAAAAAGCTATCTGAAATATTTTGGTTTTCTGTTTTTGTCCTTATTGTGCACCTAAATAACGGGAAAAAAGAAAAATAAAGTTATTTGAAATATTTTGGTTTTCTGTTTTTGTCCTTATTTTGCACCCAAATAACGGGAAAATAGAAAAAAAAAGTTATCTAAAATATTTTGGTTTTCTGTTTTGTCCTTATTTTGCACCGAAATAACGGGAAAATAGAAAAAAAAAGTTATCTAAAATATTTTTGGTTTTCTGTTTTTGTCCTTATTTTGCACCTAAATAACGGGAACAAAGAAAAAAAAAGTTATTTGAAATATTTTTGGTTTTCTGTTTTTGTCCTTATTGTGCACCTAAATAACGGGAAAAAAGAAAAATAAAGTTATTTGAAATATTTTGGTTTTCTGTTTTTGTCCTTATTTCGCACCCAAATAACGGGAAAAAAGAAAAGAAAAGTTATCTAAAATATTTTGGTTTCCTGTTTTGTACTTATTTTGCACCCAAATAACGGGAAAAAGAAAAAAAAAGTTATCTGAAATATTTTTGGTTTTCTGTTTTTGTCTTTATTTTGCACCTAAATAACGGGAAAAAAGAAAAAAAAAGTTATTTGAAATATTTTTGGTTTTCTGTTTTTGTCCTTATTGTGCACCTAAATAACTGGAAAAAAGAAAAATAAAGTTATTTGAAATGTTTTGGTTTTACGTTTTTGTCCTTATTTCGCACACAAATAACGGGAAAAAAAGGAAAAAAAAACAGATCTGAAATATTTTGGTTTTCTGTTTTTGTCCTTATTTTGCACCTAAATAACGGGAAAAAAGAAAAAAAAATTATCTAAAATATTTTGGTTTTCTGATTTGTACTTATTTTGCAACTAAATAATGGGAAAAAAGAAAAAAAAGTAATCTGAAATATTTTGTGTTTCTGTTTTTCTCCTTATTTTGCACATAAATAACGGGAAATAACAAAAATAAAGTTATCTGAAATATTTTGGTTTTCTGTTTTTGTCCTTATTTTGCACCCAAATAACGGGAAAAAGAAGAAAAAAGGTATCTAAAATATTTTGGTTTTCTGTTTTGTCCTTTTTTTGCACCTAAATAACGGGAAAAAGAAAAAAAAAAGTTATCTGAAATATTTTTGGTTTTCTGTTTTTGTCCTTATTTTGCACCTAAATAACGGGAACAAAGAAAAAAAAGTTATTTGAAATATTTTTGGTTTTCTGTTTTTGTCCTTATTGTGCACCTAAATAACGGGAAAAAAGAAAAATAAAGTTATTTGAAATATTTTTGGTTTTCTGTTTTTGTCCTTATTTTGCACCTAAATAACGGGAAAAAAGAAAAAAAAGTTATTTGAAATATTTTTGGTTTTCTGTTTTTGTCCTTATTGTGCACCTAAATAACGGGAAAAAAGAAAAATAAAGTTATTTGAAATGTTTTGGTTTTACGTTTTTGTCCTTATTTCGCACACAAATAACGGGAAAAAAAGGAAAAAAAACAGATCTGAAATATTTTGGTTTTCTGTTTTTGTCTTTATTTTGCACCTAAATAACGGGAAAAAAGAAAAATAAAGTTATTTGAAATATTTTGGTTTTCTGTTTTTGTCCTTATTTCGCACCCAAATAACGGGAAAAAAGAAAAGAAAAGTTATCTAAAATATTTTGGTTTCCTGTTTTGTACTTATTTTGCACCCAAATAACGGGAAAAAGAAAAAAAAAGTTATCTGAAATATTTTTGGTTTTCTGTTTTTGTCTTTATTTTGCACCTAAATAACGGGAAAAAAGAAAAAAAAAGTTATTTGAAATATTTTTGGTTTTCTGTTTTTGTCCTTATTGTGCACCTAAATAACTGGAAAAAAGAAAAATAAAGTTATTTGAAATGTTTTGGTTTTACGTTTTTGTCCTTATTTCGCACACAAATAACGGGAAAAAAAGGAAAAAAAAACAGATCTGAAATATTTTGGTTTTCTGTTTTTGTCTTTATTTTGCACCTAAATAACGGGAAAAATGAAAAATAAAGTTATTTGAAATATTTTGGTTTTCTGTTTTTGTCCTTATTTCGCACCCAAATAACGGGAAAAAAGAAAAAAAAAGTTATCTAAAATATTTTGGTTTTTTGTTTTGTCCTTATTTTGCACCTAAATAATGGGGAAAAAAAAAAAAAGTAATCTGAAATATTTTGTGTTTCTGTTTTTCTGCTTATTTTGCACATAAATAACGGGAAATAACAAAAATAAAGTTATCTGAAATATTTTGGTTTTCTGTTTTTGTCCTTATTTTGCACCCAAATAACGGGAAAAAGAAAAAAAAAGTTATCTAAAATATTTTGGTTTTCTGTTTTCTCCTTATTTTGCACCTAAATAACGGGAAAAAAAGAAAAAAAGCTATCTGAAATATTTTGATTTTCTGTTTTTGTCCTTATTGTGCACCTAAATAACGGGAAAAAAGAAAAATAAAGTTATCTAAAATATTTTGGTTTTCTGTTTTATCCTTATTTTGCACCTAAATAATGGGAAAAAAGAAAAAAAAGTAATCTGAAATATTTTGTGTTTCTGTTTTTCTCCTTATTTTGCACATAAATAACGGGAAATAACAAAAATAAAGTTATCTGAAATATTTTGGTTTTCTGTTTTTGTCCTTATTTTGCACCCAAATAACGGGAAAAAGAAAAAAAAAGTTATCTAAAATATTTTGGTTTTCTGTTTTGTCCTTTTTTTGCACCTAAATAACGGGAAAAAGAAAAAAAAAAGTTATCTGAAATATTTTTGGTTTTCTGTTTTTGTCCTTATTTAGCACCTAAATAACGGGAAAAAAGAAAAAAAAAGTTATTTGAAATATTTTTGGTTTTCAGTTTTTGTCCTTATTGAGCACCTAAATAACGGGAAAAAAAAAATAAAGTTATTTCAAATATTTTGGTTTTGTGTTTTTGTCCTTATTTCGCACCCAAATAACGGAAAAAATAAAAAAAAAAGTTATACGAAATATTTTGGTTTTCTGTTCTTGCCCTTATTTTGCACCCCCATAACGGGAAAAAATAAAAAAAAAGTTATCTGAAATATTTTGGTTTTCTGTTTTTGTCCTTATTTTGCACCCAAATAACGGGAAAAAATAAAAAAAAAGTTATCTGAAATATTTTGGTTTTCTGTTTTTGTCCTTATTTTGCACCCAAATAACGGGAAAAAATAAAAAAAAATTTATTTGAAATATTTTGGTTTTCTGTTTTTGTCCTTATTTTGCACCCAAATAACGGGAAAAAAGAAAAAAAAAGTTATCTGAAATATTTTGGTTTTCTGTTTTTGTCCTTATTTTGCACCCAAATAACGGGAAAAAATAAAAAAAAAGTTATCTGAAATATTTTGGTTTTCTGTTTTTGTCCTTATTTTGCACCCAAATAACAGGAAAGAAAAAAAAAAAGTTATCTGAAATATTTTGGTTATATGCTTTTGTCCTTATTTTGCACCCAAATAACGGGAAAAATAAAAAAAAAAGTTATCTGAAATATTTTGGTTTTCTGTTTTTGTCCTTATTTTCACCCAAATAACGGGAAAAAATAAAAAAAAAGTTATCTGAAATATTTTGGTTTTCTGTTTTTGTCCTTATTTTGCACCCAAATAACGGGAAAAAATTAAAAAAAAGTTATCTGAAATATTTTGGTTTTCTGTTTTTGTCCTTATTTTGCACCCAAATAACGGGACAAAATAAAAAAAATTTATTTGAAATATTTTGGTTTTCTGTTTTTGTCCTTATTTTGCACCCAAATAACGGGAAAAAAACAAAACAAAAGTTATCTGAAATATTTTGGTTTTCTGTTTTTGTCCTTATTTTGAACGCAAATAACGGTAAAAAATAAAAAAAAAGTTATCTGAAATATTATCGTTTTCTGTTTTTGTCCTTATTTTGCACCCAAATAACGGGAAAAAATAAAAAAAAAGTTATTTGAAATATTTTGGTTTTCTGGTTTTGTCCTTATTTTGCACCCAAATAACGGGAAAAAATAAAAAAAAAGTTATCTGAAATATTTTGGTTTTCTATTTTTGTCCTTATTTTGCACCCAAATAACGGGAAAAAATAAAAAAAATTACCTGAAATATTTTGGTTTTCTGTTTTTGTCCTTATTTTACACCCAAATAACGGGAAAAAATAAAAAAAAAGTTATCTGAAATATTTTGGTTTTCTGTTTTTGTCCTTATTTTGCACCCAAATAACAGGAAAAAATAAAAAAAAAGTTATTTGAAATTTTTTGGTTTTCTTTTTTGTCCTTATTTTGCACCCAAATAACGGGAAAAAATAAAAAAAAAGTTATTTGAAATATTTTGGGTTTCTGTTTTTGTCCTTATTTTGCACCTAAATAACGGGAAAAAAGAAAAAAAAAGTTATCTGAAATTTTTTGGTTTTCTGTTTTTGTCCTTATTTTGCACCCAAATAACGGGAAAAAATAAAAAAAAAGTTATCTGAAATATTTTGGTTTTCTGTTTTTGTCCTTATTTTGCACCTAAATAACGGGAAAAAAGAAAAAAAAGTTATCTGAATTATTTTGGTTTTCTGTTTTTGCCCTTATTTTGCAAACAAATAACGGGAAAAAAGAAAAAAAAAGTTATTTGAAATATTTTGGTTTTCTGTTTTTGTCCTTATTTTGCACCCAAATAACGGGAAAAAAGAAAAAAAAAGTTATTTGAAATATTTTGGTTTTCTGTTTTTCTCCTTATTTTGCACCCAAATAACGGGAAAAAATAAAAAAAAGGTATCTGAAATATTTTGGCTTTCTGTTTTTGTCCTTTTTTTGCACCTAATTAACGGAAAAAAAGAAAAAACAAGTTATCTGAAATATTTTCGTTTTCTTTTTTTCTCCTTATTTTGCACCAAAATAACGGGAAAAAATAAAAAAAAAGTTATCTGAAATATTTTGGTTTTCTGTTTTGTCCTTATTTTGCACCCAAATAACGGAAAAAAATAAAAAAAAAGTTATCTGAAATATTTTGGTTTTCTGTTTTTTCCTTATTTTGCACCTAAATAACGGGAAAAAAGAAAAAAAAAGTTATCTGAAATATTTTGGTTTTCTGTTTTTGTCCCTATTTTGCACCAAAATAACGGGAAAAAAGAAAAAAAAAGTTATCTGAAATATTTTGGTTTTCTGTTTTTGTCCTTATTTTGCACCCTAATAACAGGAAAAAATAAAAAAAAGTTATCTGAAATATTTTGGTTTTCTGTTTTTTTCCTTATTTTGCAGCCAAATAACAAGAAAAAATAAAAAAAAAGTTATGTGAAATATTTTGGTTTTCTGTTTTTGTCCTTATTTTGCACCTAAATAACAGGAAAAAAAAAAAAAAGTTATCTGAAATATTTTGGTTTTCTGTTTTTGTCCTTATTTTGCACCTAAATAACGGGAAAAAATAAAAAAAAAGTTATCTGAAATATTTTGGTTTTCTGTTTTTGGCCTTATTTTGCACCCAAATAATGTAAAAAAAGTTATCTGAAATATTTTGGTTTTCAGTTTTTGTCCTTATTTTGCACCTAATTTACGGGAAAAAATAAAAAAAAAGTTATATGAAATATTTTGGTTTTCTGTTTTTGTCCTTATTTTGCACCCAAATAATGGGAAAAAATAAAAACAAAGTTATTTGAAATATTTTGGTTTTCTGTTTTTGTCCTTATTTTGCACCCAAATAACGGGAAAAAATAAAAAAAAAGTTATCTGAAATATTTTGGCTTTCTGTTTTTGTCCTTTTTTTGCACCTAATTAACGGAAAAAAAGAAAAAACAAGTTATCTGAAATATTTTCGTTTTCTTTTTTTCTCCTTATTTTGCACCAAAATAACGGGAAAAAATAAAAAAAAAGTTATCTGAAATATTTTGGTTTTCTGTTTTGTCCTTATTTTGCACCCAAATAACGGAAAAAAATAAAAAAAAAGTTATCTGAAATATTTTGGTTTTCTGTTTTTTCCTTATTTTGCACCTAAATAACGGGAAAAAAGAAAAAAAAAGTTATCTGAAATATTTTGGTTTTCTGTTTTTGTCCTTATTTTGCACCAAAATAACGGGAAAAAAGAAAAAAAAAGTTATCTGAAATATTTTGGTTTTCTGTTTTTGTCCTTATTTTGCACCCTAATAACAGGAAAAAATAAAAAAAAGTTATCTGAAATATTTTGGTTTTCTGTTTTTTTCCTTATTTTGCAGCCAAATAACAAGAAAAAATAAAAAAAAAGTTATGTGAAATATTTTGGTTTTCTGTTTTTGTCCTTATTTTGCACCTAAATAACGGGAAAAAAGAAAAAAAAAGTTATTTGAAATATTTTGGTTTTCTGTTTTTGTCCTTATTTTGCACCCAAATAACGGGAAAAAAGAAAAAAAAAGTTATCTGAAATATTTTGGTTTTCTGTTTTTGTCTTTATTTGCACCTATATAACGGGAAAAAAGAAAAAAAAAGTTATGTGAAAAACTTTGGTTTTCTGTTTTTGTCCTTCTTTTGCACCTAAATAATGCGAAAAAAGAAAAAAAAAGTTATTTGAAATATTTTGGTTTTCTGTTTTTGTCCTTATTTTGCACCCAAATAACGGGAAAAAAGAAAAAAAAAGTTATCTGAAATATTTTGGTTTTCTGTTTTGTCCTTATTTTGCACCCAAATAACGGAAAAAAATAAAAAAAAAGTTATCTGAAATATTTTGGTTTTCTGTTTTTTCCTTATTTTGCACCTAAATAACGGGAAAAAAGAAAAAAAAAGTTATCTGAAATATTTTGGTTTTCTGTTTTTGTCCTTATTTTGCACCAAAATAACGGGAAAAAAGAAAAAAAAAGTTATCTGAAATATTTTGGTTTTCTGTTTTTGTCCTTATTTTGCACCCTAATAACAGGAAAAAATAAAAAAAAGTTATCTGAAATATTTTGGTTTTCTGTTTTTTTCCTTATTTTGCAGCCAAATAACAAGAAAAAATAAAAAAAAAGTTATGTGAAATATTTTGGTTTTCTGTTTTTGTCCTTATTTTGCACCAAAATAACGGGAAAAAAGAAAAAAAAAGTTATCTGAAATATTTTGGTTTTCTGTTTTTGTCCTTATTTTGCACCCTAATAACAGGAAAAAATAAAAAAAAGTTATCTGAAATATTTTGGTTTTCTGTTTTTTTCCTTATTTTGCAGCCAAATAACAAGAAAAAATAAAAAAAAAGTTATGTGAAATATTTTGGTTTTCTGTTTTTGTCCTTATTTTGCACCTAAATAACAGGAAAAAAAAAAAAAAAGTTATCTGAAATATTTTGGATTTCTGTTTTTGTCCTTATTTTGCACCTAAATAACGGGAAAAAATAAAAAAAAAGTTATCTGAAATATTTTGGTTTTCTGTTTTTGCCCTTATTTTGCACCCAAATAACGGAAAAAAAGAAAAAAAAGTTATCTGAAATATTTTGGTTTTCTGTTTTTGTCCTTATTTTGCACCTAAATAACGGGAAAAAATAAAAAAAAAGTTATCTGAAATATTTTGGTTTTCTGTTTTTGTCCTTATTTTGCACCCAAATAACGGGAAAAAATAAAAACAAAGTTGTTTTGCAGCTAAATAACGGGAAAAAATTAAAGCTATTTTGCACTAAATAACGGGAAAAAATTAAAAAAACGTTATCTGAAATATTTTGGTTTTCTGTTTTTGTCCTTATTTTGCACCAAAATAACGGGAAAAAAGAAAAAAAAAGTTATCTGAAATATTTTGGTTTTCTGTTTTTGTCCTTATTTTGCACCCTAATAACAGGAAAAAATAAAAAAAAGTTATCTGAAATATTTTGGTTTTCTGTTTTTTTCCTTATTTTGCAGCCAAATAACAAGAAAAAATAAAAAAAAAGTTATATGAAATATTTTGGTTTTCTGTTTTTGTCCTTATTTTGCATCTAAATAACAGGAAAAAAGAAAAAAAAAGTTATCTGAAATATTTTGGTTTTCTGTTTTTGTCCTTATTTTGCACCCAAATAACGGAAAAAAAGAAAAAAAAGTTATCTGAAATATTTTGGTTTTCTGTTTTTGTCCTTATTTTGCACCCTAATAACAGGAAAAAATAAAAAAAAGTTATCTGAAATATTTTGGTTTGCTGTTTTTTTCCTTATTTTGCAGCCAAATAACAAGAAAAAATAAAAAAAAAGTTATGTGAAATATTTTGGTTTTCTGTTTTTGTCCTTATTTTGCACCCAAATAACGGAAAAAGAGAAAAAAAAGTTATCTGAAATATTTTGGTTTTCTGTTTTTGTCCTTATTTTGCACCCAAATAACGGGAAAAAATAAAAAAAAAGTTATCTGAAATATTTTGGTTTTCTGTTTTTGTCCTTATTTTGCACCCAAATAACGGGAAAATTTAAAAACAAAGATATTTTGCACCTAAATAACGGGAAAAAATTAAAGCTATTTTGCACCAAATAACGGGAAAAAATTAAAAAAACGTTATCTGAAATATTTTGGTTTTCTGTTTTTGTCCTTATTTTGCACCAAAATAACGGGAAAAAAGAAAAAAAAAGTTATCTGAAATATTTTGGTTTTCTGTTTTTGTCCTTATTTTGCACCAAAATAACGGGAAAAAAGAAAAAAAAAGTTATCTGAAATATTTTGGTTTTCTGTTTTTGTGCTTATTTTGCACCCTAATAACAGGAAAAAATAAAAAAAAGTTATCTGAAATATTTTGGTTTTCTGTTTTTTTCCTTATTTTGCAGCCAAATAACAAGAAAAAATAAAAAAAAAGTTATGTGAAATATTTTGGTTTTCTGTTTTTGTCCTTATTTTGCACCCAAATAACGGGAAAAAATAAAAACAAAGTTATTTTGCACCTAAATAACGGGAAAAAATTAAAGCTATTTTGCACCAAATAACGGGAAAATATTAAAAAAACGTTATCTGAAATATTTTTGTTTTCTGTTTTTGTCCTTATTTTGCACCAAAATAACGGGAAAAAAGAAAAAAAAAGTTATCTGAAATATTTTGGTTTTCTGTTTTTGTCGTTATTTTGCACCAAAATAACGGGAAAAAAGAAAAAAAAAGTTATATGAAATATTTTGGTTTTCTGTTTTTTTCCTTATTTTGCAGCCAAATAACAAGAAAAAATAAAAAAAAAGTTATGTGAAATATTTTGGTTTTCTGTTTTTGTCCTTATTTTGCACCTAAATAACAGGAAAAAAGAAAAAAAAAGTTATCTGAAATATTATGGTTTTCTGTTTTTGTCCTTATTTTGCACCCAAATAACGGAAAAAAAGAAAAAAAAGTTATCTGAAATATTTTGGTTTTCTGTTTTTGTCCTTATTTTGCACCCTAATAACAGGAAAAAATAAAAACAAGTTATCTGAAATATTTTGGTTTTCTGTTTTTTTCCTTATTTTGCAGCCAAATAACAAGAAAAAATAAAAAAAAAGTTATGTGAAATATTTTGGTTTTCTGTTTTTGTCCTTATTTTGCACCTAAATAACAGGAAAAAAAAAAAGTTATCTGAAATATTTTGGTTATCTGCTTTTGTCCTTATTTTGCACCCAAAAAACGGGACAAAATAAAAAAAATTTATTTGAAATATTTTGGTTTTCTGTTTTTGTCCTTATTTTGCACCCAAATAACGGGAAAAAAACAAAACAAAAGTTATCTGAAATATTTTGGTTTTCTGTTTTTGTCCTTATTTTGAACCCAAATAACGGGAAAAAATAAAAAAAAAGTTATCTGAAATATTATGGTTTTCTGTTTTTGTCCTTATTTTGCACCCAAATAACGGGAAAAAAGAAAAAAAAAGTTATTTGAAATATTTTGGTTTTCTGGTTTTGTCCTTATTTTGCACCCAAATAACGGGAAAAAATAAAAAAAAAGTTATCTGAAATATTTTGGTTTTCTGTTTTTGTCCTTATTTTGCACCTAAATAACGGGAAAAAATAAAAAAAAAGTTATCTGAAATATTTTGGTTTTCTGTTTTTGTCCTTATTTTGCACCAAAATAATGGGAAAAAATAAAAACAAAGTTATTTTGCACCTAAATAACGGGAAAAAATTAAAGCTATTTTGCACTAAATAACGGGAAAAAATTAAAAAAACGTTATCTGAAATATTTTGGTTTTCTGTTTTTGTCCTTATTTTGCACCAAAATAACGGGAAAAAAGAAAAAAAAAGTTATCTGAAATATTTTGGTTTTCTGTTTTTGTCCTTATTTTGCACCCTAATAACAGGAAAAAATAAAAAAAAGTTATCTGAAATATTTTGGTTTGCTGTTTTTTTCCTTATTTTGCAGCCAAATAACAAGAAAAAATAAAAAAAAAGTTATGTGAAATATTTTGGTTTTCTGTTTTTGTCCTTATTTTGAACCCAAATAACGGGAAAAAATAAAAAAAAAGTTATCTGAAATATTTTGGTTTTCTGTTTTTGTCCTTATTTTGAACCCAAATAACGGGAAAAAATAAAAAAAAAGTTATCTGAAATATTATGGTTTTCTGTTTTTGTCCTTATTTTGCACCCAAATAACGGGAAAAAAGAAAAAAAAAGTTATTTGAAATATTTTGGTTTTCTGGTTTTGTCCTTATTTTGCACCCAAATAACGGGAAAAAATAAAAAAAAAGTTATCTGAAATATTTTGGTTTTCTGTTTTTGTCCTTATTTTACACCTAAATAACGGGAAAAAATAAAAAAAAAGTTATCTGAAATATTTTGGTTTTCTGTTTTTGTCCTTATTTTGCACCCAAATAACGGGAAAAAATAAAAACAAAGTTATTTTGCACCTAAATAACGGGAAAAAATTAAAGCTATTTTGCACTAAATAACGGGAAAAAATTAAAAAAACGTTATCTGAAATATTTTGGTTTTCTGTTTTTGTCCTTATTTTGCACCAAAATAACGGGAAAAAAGAAAAAAAAAGTTATCTGAAATATTTTGGTTTTCTGTTTTTGTCCTTATTTTGCACCCTAATAACAGGAAAAAATAAAAAAAAGTTATCTGAAATATTTTGGTTTGCTGTTTTTTTCCTTATTTTGCAGCCAAATAACAAGAAAAAATAAAAAAAAAGTTATGTGAAATATTTTGGTTTTCTGTTTTTGTCCTTATTTTGCACCCAAATAACGGAAAAGAAGAAAAAAAAGTTATCTGAAATATTTTGGTTTTCTGTTTTTGTCCTTATTTTGCACCCAAATAACGGGAAAAAATAAAAAAAAAGTTATCTGAAATATTTTGGTTTTCTGTTTTTGTCCTTATTTTGCACCCTAATAACAAGAAAAAATAAAAAAAAGTTATCTGCAATATTTTGGTTTTCTGTTTTTTTCCTTATTTTGCAGCCAAATAACAAGAAAAAATAAAAAAAAAGTTATGTGAAATATTTTGGTTTTCTGTTTTTGTCCTTATTTTACACCTAAATAACAGGAAAAAACAAAAAAAAAGTTATCTGAAATATTTTGGTTTTCTGTTTTTGTCCTTATTTTGCACCCAAATAACGGAAAAAAGGAAAAAAAAGTTATCTGAAATATTTTGGTTTTCTGTTTTTGTCCTTATTTTGCACCAAAATAACGGGAAAAAAGAAAAAAAAAGTTATCTGAAATATTTTGGTTTTCTGTTTTTGTCCTTATTTTGCACCCTAATAACAGGAAAAAATAAAAAAAAGTTATCTGAAATATTTTGGTTTTCTGTTTTTTTCCTTATTTTGCAGCCAAATAACAAGAAAAAATAAAAAAAAAGTTATGTGAAATATTTTGGTTTTCTGTTTTTGTCCTTATTTTACACCTAAATAACAGGAAAAAACAAAAAAAAAGTTATCTGAAATATTTTGGTTTTCTGTTTTTGTCCTTATTTTGCACCCAAATAACGGAAAAAAAGAAAAAAAAGTTATCTGACATATTTTGGTTTTCTGTTTTTGTCCTTATTTTGCACCAAAATAACGGGAAAAAAGAAAAAAAAAGTTATCTGAAATATTTTGGTTTTCTGTTTTTGTCCTTATTTTGCACCCTAATAACAGGAAAAAATAAAAAAAAGTTATCTGAAATATTTTGGTTTTCTGTTTTTTTCCTTATTTTGCACCAAAATAACGGGAAAAAAGAAAAAAAAAGTTATCTGAAATATTTTGGTTTTCTGTTTTTGTCCTTATTTTGCACCCTAATAACAGGAAAAAATAAAAAAAAGTTATCTGAAATATTTTGGTTTTCTGTTTTTTTCCTTATTTTGCAGCCAAATAACAAGAAAAAATAAAAAAAAAGTTATGTGAAATATTTTGGTTTTCTGTTTTTGTCCTTATTTTACACCTAAATAACAGGAAAAAACAAAAAAAAAGTTATCTGAAATATTTTGGTTTTCTGTTTTTGTCCTTATTTTGCACCAAAATAACGGGAAAAAAGAAAAAAAAAGTTATCTGAAATATTTTGGTTTTCTGTTTTTGTCCTTATTTTGCACCCTAATAACAGGAAAAAATAAAAAAAAGTTATCTGAAATATTTTGGTTTTCTGTTTTTTTCCTTATTTTGCAGCCAAATAACAAGAAAAAATAAAAAAAAAGTTATGTGAAATATTTTGGTTTTCTGTTTTTGTCCTTATTTTACACCTAAATAACAGGAAAAAACAAAAAAAAAGTTATCTGAAATATTTTGGTTTTCTGTTTTTGGCCTTATTTTGCACCCAAATAACGGAAAAAAAGAAAAAAAAGTTATCTGAAATATTTTGGTTTTCTGTTTTTGTCCTTATTTTGCACCGAAATAACAAGAAAAAATAAAAAAAAAGTTATGTGAAATATTTTGGTTTTCTGTTTTTGTGCTTATTTTACACCTAAATAACAGGGAAAAACAAAAAAAAAGTTATCTGAAATATTTTGGTTTTCTGTTTTTGTCCTTATTTTGCACCAAAATAACGGGAAAAAAGAAAAAAAAAGTTATCTGAAATATTTTGGTTTTCTGTTTTTGTCCTTATTTTGCACCTAAATAACAGGAAAAAAGAAAAAAAAAGTTATCTGAAATATTTTGGTTTTCTGTTTTTGTCCTTATTTTGCACCCAAATAACGGAAAAAAAGAAAAAAAAGTTATCTGAAATATTTTGGTTTTCTGTTTTTGTCCTTATTTTGCACCCTAATAACAGGAAAAAATAAAAAAAAGTTATCTGAAATATTTTGGTTTTCTGTTTTTTTCCTTATTTTGCAGCTAAATAACAGGAAAAAAGAAAAAAAAAGTTATCTGAAATATTTTGGTTATCTGCTTTTGTTCTTATTTTGCACCCAAATAACGGGAAAAATAAAAAAAAAGTTATCTGAAATATTTTGGTTTTCTGTTTTTGTCCTTATTTTGCACCCAAATAACGGGAAAAAATAAAAAAAAAGTTATCTGAAATATTTTGGTTTTCTGTTTTTGTCCTTATTTTGCACCCAAATAACGGGAAAAAAACAAAACAAAAGTTATCTGAAATATTTTCTTTTTCTGTTTTTGTCCTTATTTTGAACCCAAATAACAAGAAAAAATAAAAAAAAAGTTATTTGAAATATTTTGGTTTTCTGTTTTTGTCCTTATTTTGAACCCAAATAACAGGAAAAAATAAAAAAAATTACCTGAAATATTTTGGTTTTCTGTTTTTGTCCTTATTTTGCACCCAAATAACGGGAAAAAAATAAAAAAAAAGTTATCTGAAATATTTTGGTTTTCTGTTTTTATCCTTATTTTGCACCCAAATAACGGGAAAAAATAAAAAAAAAGTTATCTGAAATATTTTGGTTTTCTGTTTTTATCCTTATTTTGCACCCAAATAACGGGAAAAAATAAAAACAAATTTATCTGAAATTTTTTGGTTTTCTGTTTTTGTCCTTATTTTGCACCCAAATAACGGGTAAAAAAAAAAAAAAGTTATCTGAAATATTTTGGTTTTCTGTTTTTGTCCTTATTTTGCACCTAACTAACGGGAAAAAAAGAAAAAAAAGTTATCTGAATTATTTTGGTTTTCTGTTTTTGCCCTTATTTTGCAAACAAATAACGGGAAAAAAGAAAAAAAAAAGTTATTTGAAATATTTTGGTTTTCTGTTTTTGTCCTTATTTTGCACCCAAATAACGGGAAAAAAGAAAAAAAAAGTTATTTGAATAATTTTGGTTTTCTGTTTTTGTCCTTATTTTTGCACCCAAATAACGGGAAAAAATAAAAAAAAAGTTATCTTATATATTTTGGCTTTCTGTTTTTGTCCTTATTTTGCACCTAATTAACGGAAAAAAAGAAAAAAAAAAGTTATCTGAAATATTTTCGTTTTCTTTTTTTCTCCTTATTTTGCACCAAAATAACGGGAAAAAATAAAAAAAAAGTTATCTGAAATATTTTGGTTTTCTGTTTTTGTCCTTATTTTGCACCCAAATAACGGGAAAAAATAAAAAAAAAGTTATCTGAAATATTTTTGGGTTTCTGTTTTTGTCCTTATTTTGCACCCAAATAACGGGAAAAAATAAAAAAAAAGTTATCTGAAATATTTTGGTTTTCTGTTTTTTCCTTATTTTGCACCTAAATAACGGAAAAAAAGAAAAAAAAAGTTATCTGAAATATTTTGGTTTTCTGTTTTTGTCCTTATTTTGAACCAAAATAACGGGAAAAAAGAAAAAAAAAAGTTATCTGAAATATTTTGGTTTTCTGTTTTTGTCCTTATTTTGCACCCCTAATAACAGGAAAAAATAAAAAAAAGTTATCTGAAATATTTTGGTTTTCTGTTTTTTTCCTTATTTTGCAGCCAAATAACAAGAAAAAATAAAAAAAAAGTTATGTGAAATATTTTGGTTTTCTGTTTTTGTCTTTATTTTGCACCTAAATAACAGGAAAAAAGAAAAAAAAAGTTATCTGAAATATTTTGGTTTTCTGTTTTTGTCCTTATTTTGCACCAAATAACGGGAAAAAATAAAAAAAAAGTTATCTGAAATATTTTGGTTTTCTGTTTTTTGTCCTTATTTTGCACCCAAATAACGGAAAAAAAGAAAAAAAAAGTTATCTGAAATATTTTGGTTTTCTGTTTTTGTCCTTATTTTGCACCTAACTAACGGGAAAAAAGAAAAAAAATTTATCTGAATTATTTTGGTTTTCTGTTTTTGCCCTTATTTTGCAAACAAATAACGGGAAAAAAGAAAAAAAAAAGTTATTTGAAATATTTTGGTTTTCTGTTTTTGTCCTTATTTTGCACCCAAATAACGGGAAAAAAGAAAAAAAAAGTTATTTGAAATATTTTGGTTTTCTGTTTTTGTCCTTATTTTGCACCCAAATAACGGGAAAAAAATAAAAAAAAAGTTATCTGATATATTTTGGCTTTCTGTTTTTGTCCTTATTTTGCACCTAATTAACGGAAAAAAAGAAAAAAAAAGTTATCTGAAATATTTTCGTTTTCTTTTTTTCTCCTTATTTTGCCAAAATAACGGGAAAAAATAAAAAAAAAGTTATCTGAAATATTTTGGTTTTCTGTTTTTGTCCTTATTTTGCACCCAAATAACGGGAAAAAATAAAAAAAAAGTTATCTGAAATATTTTGGGTTTCTGTTTTGTCCTTATTTTGCACCCAAATAACGGGAAAAAAATAAAAAAAAAGTTATCTGAAATATTTTGGTTTTCTGTTTTTTCCTTATTTTGCACCTAAATAACGGGAAAAAAGAAAAAAAAGTTATCTGAAATATTTTGGTTTTCTGTTTTTGTCCTTATTTTGAACCAAAATAACGGGAAAAAAGAAAAAAAAAGTTATCTGAAATATTTTGGTTTTCTGTTTTTGTCCTTATTTTGCACCCTAATAACAGGAAAAAATAAAAAAAAGTTATTTGAAATATTTTGGTTTTCTGTTTTTGTCCTTATTTTGCACCCAAATAACGGAAAAAAAGAAAAAAAAGTTATCTGAAATATTTTGGTTTTCTGTTTTTGTCCTTATTTTGCACCTAAATAACGGGAAAAAATAAAAAAAAAGTTATCTGAAATATTTTGGTTTTCTGTTTTTGTCCTTATTTTGCACCCAAATAACGGGAAAAAATAAAAACAAAGTTATTTTGCACCTAAATAACGGGAAAAAATTAAAGCTATTTTGCACTAAATAACGGGAAAAAATTAAAAAAACGTTATCTGAAATATTTTGGTTTTCTGTTTTTTTTCCTTATTTTGCAGCCAAATAACAAGAAAAAATAAAAAAAAAAGTTATGTGAAATATTTTGGTTTTCTGTTTTTGTCCTTATTTTGCATCTAAATAACAGGAAAAAAGAAAAAAAAAGTTATCTGAAATATTTTGGTTTTCTGTTTTTGTCCTTATTTTGCACCCAAATAACGGAAAAAAAGAAAAAAAAGTTATCTGAAATATTTTGGTTTTCTGTTTTTGTCCTTATTTTGCACCCTAATAACAGGAAAAAATAAAAAAAAAGTTATCTGAAATATTTTGGTTTGCTGTTTTTTTCCTTATTTTGCAGCCAAATAACAAGAAAAAATAAAAAAAAGTTATGTGAAATATTTGGTTTTCTGTTTTTGTCCTTATTTTGCACCCAAATAACGGAAAAAAAGAAAAAAAAGTTATCTGAAATATTTTGGTTTTCTGTTTTTGTCCCTTATTTTGCACCCAAATAACGGGAAAAAATAAAAACAAAGATATTTTGCACCTAAATAACGGGAAAAAATTAAAGCTATTTTGCACCAAATAACGGGAAAAAATTAAAAAAACGTTATCTGAAATATTTTGATTTTCTGTTTTTGTCCTTATTTTGCACCAAAATAACGGGAAAAAATAAAAAAAATTACCTGAAATATTTTGGTTTTCTGTTTTTGTCCTTATTTTGCACCCAAATAACGGGAAAAAATAAAAAAAAAGTTATCTGAAATATTATGGTTTTCTGTTCTTGTCCTTATTTTGCACCCAAATAACGGGAAAAAAGAAAAAAAAAGGTATATGAAATATTTTGGTTTTCTGGTTTTGTCCTTATTTTGCACCCAAATAACGGGAAAAAATAAAAAAAAAGTTATCTGAAATATTTTGGTTTTCTATTTTTGTCCTTATTTTGCACCCAAATAACGGGAAAAAATAAAAAAAAAGTTATTTGAAATATTTTGGTTTTCTGTTATTGTCCTTATTTTGAACCCAAATAACGGGGAAAAAATAAAAAAAATTACCTGAAATATTTTGGTTTTCTGTTTTTGTCCTTATTTTGCACCCAAATAACGGGAAAAAATAAAAAAAAAGTTATCTGAAATATTTTGGTTTTCTGTTTTTGTCCTTATTTTGCACCCAAATAACGGGAAAAAATAAAAAAAAAGTTATTTGAAATATTTTGGTTTTCTTTTTTGTCCTTATTTTGCATTTTTTGTCCTTATTTTGCACCCAAATAACGGGAAAAAATAAAAAAAAAGTTATCTGAAATATTTTGGTTTTCTGTTTTTGTCCTTATTTTGCACCCAAATAACGGGAAAAAATAAAAATAAATTTATTTGAAATATTTTGGTTTTCTGTTTTTGTCCATATTTTGCACCCAAATAACGGGAAAAAATAAAAAAAAAGTTATTTGAAATATTTTGGTTTTCTGTTTTTGTCCTTATTTTGCACCTAAATAACGGGAAAAAAGAAAAAAAAAGTTATCTGAAATTTTTTGGTTTTCTGTTTTTGTCCTTATTTTGCACCCAAATAACGGGAAAAAATAAAAAAAAAGTTATCTGAAATATTTTGGTTTTCTGTTTTTGTCCTTATTTTGCACCTAAATAACGGGAAAAAAGAAAAAAAAGTTATCTGAATTATTTTGGTTTTCTGTTTTTGCCCTTATTTTGCAAACAAATAACGGGAAAAAAGAAAAAAAAAGTTATTTGAAATATTTTGGTTTTCTGTTTTTGTCCTTATTTTGCACCCAAATAACGGGAAAAAAGAAAAAAAAAGTTATTTGAAATATTTTGGTTTTCTGTTTTTGTCCTTATTTTGCACCCAAATAACGGGAAAAAATAAAAAAAAAGTTATCTGAAATATTTTGGCTTTCTGTTTTTGTCCTTTTTTGCACCTAATTAACGGAAAAAAAGAAAAAAAAAGTTATCTGAAATATTTTCGTTTTCTTTTTTTCTCCTTATTTTGCACCAAAATAACGGGAAAAAATAAAAAAAAAGTTATCTGAAATATTTTGGTTTTCTGTTTTTGTCCTTATTTTGCACCCAAATAACGGGCAAAAATAAAAACAAATTTATTTGAAATATTTTGGTTTTCTGTTTTTGTCCATATTTTGCACCCAAATAACGGGAAAAAATAAAAAAAAAGTAATTTGAAATAATTTGGTTATCTGTTTTTGTCCTTATTTTGCACCCAAATAACGGGAAAAAATAAAAAAAAAGTTATCTGAAATATTTTGGTTTTCTATTTTTGTCCTTATTTTGCACCCAAATAACGGGAAAAAATAAAAAAAAAGTTATTTGAAATATTTTGGTTTTCTGTTTTTGTCCTTATTATGAACCCAAATAACGGGAAAAAATAAAAAAAATTACCTGAAATATTTTGGTTTTCTGTTTTTGTCCTTATTTTGCACCCAAATAACGGGAAAAAATAAAAAAAAAGTTATTTGAAATATTTTGGTTTTCTGTTTTTGTCCTTATTTTGCACCCAAATAACGGGAAAAAATAAAAAAAAAGTTATCTGAAATATTTTGGTTTTCTGTTTTTGTCCTTATTTTGCACCCAAATAACGGGAAAAAATAAAAAAAAATTTATTTGAAATATTTTGGTTTTCTGTTTTTGTCCTTATTTTGCACCCAAATAACGGGAAATAATAAAAAAAAAGTTATCTGAAATATTTTGGTTTTCTGTTTTTGTCCTTATTTTGCACCCAAATAACGGGAAAAAATAAAAAAAAGTTATCTGAAATATTTTGGTTTTCTGTTTTTGTCCTTATTTTGCACCCAAATAACGGGAAAAAATTAAAAAAAAGTTATCTGAAATATTTTGGTTTTCTGTTTTTGTCCTTATTTTGCACCCAAATAACGGGAAAAAAACAAAACAAAAGTTATTTGAAATATTTTGGTTTTCTCGTTTTGTCCTTATTTTGCACCCAAATAACGGGAAAAAATAAAAAAAAAGTTATCTGAAATATTTTGGTTTTCTATCTCTGTCCTTATTTTGCACCCAAATAACGGGAAAAAATAAAAAAAAATTACCTGAAATATATTGGTTTTCTGTTTTTGTCCTTATTTTGCACCCAAATAACGGAAAAAAATAAAAAAAAAGTTATTTGAAATATTTTGGTTTTCTGTTTTTGTCCTTATTTTGCACCCAAATAACGGGAAAAAATAAAAAAAAAGTTATCTGAAATATTTTGGTTTTCTGTTTTTGTCCTTATTTTGCACCCAAATAACGGGAAAAAATAAAAAAAAATTTATTTGAAATATTTTGGTTTTCTGTTTTTGTCCTTATTTTGCACCCAAATAACGGGAAATAATAAAAAAAAAGTTATCTGAAATATTTTGGTTTTCTGTTTTTGTCCTTATTTTGCACCTAAATAACGGGAAAAAATAAAAAAAAATTTATTTGAAATATTTTGGTTTTCTGTTTTTGTCCTTATTTTGCACCCAAATAACGGGAAAAAAGAAAAAAAAAGTTATCTGAAATATTTTGGTTTTCTGTTTTTGTCCTTATTTTGCACCCAAATAACGGGAAAAAATAAAAAAAAAGTTATCTGAAATATTTTGGTTTTCTGTTTTTGTCCTTATTTTGCACCCAAATAACGGGAAAAAATTAAAAAAAAGTTATCTGAAATATTTTGGTTTTCTGTTTTTGTCCTTATTTTGCACCCAAGTAACGGGACAAAATAAAAAAAATTTATTTGAAATATTTTGGTTTTCTGTTTTTGTCCTTATTTTGCACCCAAATAACGGGAAAAAAACAAAACAAAAGTTATCTGAAATATTTTGGTTTTCTGTTTTTGTCCTTATTTTGAACCCAAATAACGGGAAAAAATAAAAAAAAAGTCATTTGAAATATTCTGGTTTTCTGTTTTTGTCCTTATTTTGCACCCAAATAACGGGAAAAAATAAAAAAAAAGTTATCTGAAATATTTTGGTTTTCTGTTTTTGTCCTTATTTTGCACCCAAATAACGGGAAAAAATTAAAAAAAAGTTATCTGAAATATTTTGGTTTTCTGTTATTGTCCTTATTTTGCACCCAAATAACAGGAAAGAAAAAAAAAAAATTATCTGAAATATTTTGGTTATATGCTTTTGTCCTTATTTTGCACCCAAATAACGGGAAAAATAAAAAAAAAAGTTATCTGAAATATTTTGGTTTTCTGTTTTTGTCCTTATTTTCACCCAAATAACGGGAAAAAATAAAAAAAAAGTTATCTGAAATATTTTGGTTTTCTGTTTTTGTCCTTATTTTGCACCCAAATAACGGGAAAAAATTAAAAAAAAGTTATCTGAAATATTTTGGTTTTCTGTTTTTGTCCTTATTTTGCACCCAAATAACGGGACAAAATAAAAAAAATTTATTTGAAATATTTTGGTTTTCTGTTTTTGTCCTTATTTTGCACCCAAATAACGGGAAAAAAACAAAACAAAAGTTATCTGAAATATTTTGGTTTTCTGTTTTTGTCCTTATTTTGAACGCAAATAACGGTAAAAAATAAAAAAAAAGTTATCTGAAATATTATCGTTTTCTGTTTTTGTCCTTATTTTGCACCCAAATAACGGGAAAAAATAAAAAAAAAGTTATTTGAAATATTTTGGTTTTCTGGTTTTGTCCTTATTTTGCACCCAAATAACGGGAAAAAATAAAAAAAAAGTTATCTGAAATATTTTGGTTTTCTATTTTTGTCCTTATTTTGCACCCAAATAACGGGAAAAAATAAAAAAAATTACCTGAAATATTTTGGTTTTCTGTTTTTGTCCTTATTTTGCACCTAAATAACGGGAAAAAATAAAAAAAAAGTTATCTGAAATATTTTGGTTTTCTGTTTTTGCCCTTATTTTGCACCCAAATAACGGAAAAAAAGAAAAAAAAGTTATCTGAAATATTTTGGTTTTCTGTTTTTGTCCATATTTTGCACCCAAATAACGGGAAAAAATAAAAAAAAAGTTATTTGAAATATTTTGGGTTTCTGTTTTTGTCCTTATTTTGCACCTAAATAACGGGAAAAAAGAAAAAAAAGTTATCTGAAATTTTTTGGTTTTCTGTTTTTGTCCTTATTTTGCACCCAAATAATGGGAAAAAATAAAAAAAAAGTTATTTGAAATATTTTGGGTTTCTGTTTTTGTCCTTATTTTGCACCTAAATAACGGGAAAAAATAAAAAAAAAGTTATCTGAAATATTTTGGTTTTCTGTTTTTGTCCTTATTTTGCACCCAAATAACGGGAAAAAATTAAAAAAAAGTTATCTGAAATATTTTGGTTTTCTGTTTTTGTCCTTATTTTGCACCCAAATAACGGGACAAAATAAAAAAAATTTATTTGAAATATTTTGGTTTTCTGTTTTTGTCCTTATTTTGCACCCAAATAACGGGAAAAAAACAAAACAAAAGTTATCTGAAATATTTTGGTTTTCTGTTTTTGTCCTTATTTTGAACGCAAATAACGGTAAAAAATAAAAAAAAAGTTATCTGAAATATTATCGTTTTCTGTTTTTGTCCTTATTTTGCACCCAAATAACGGGAAAAAATAAAAAAAAAGTTATTTGAAATATTTTGGTTTTCTGGTTTTGTCCTTATTTTGCACCCAAATAACGGGAAAAAATAAAAAAAAAGTTATCTGAAATATTTTGGTTTTCTATTTTTGTCCTTATTTTGCACCCAAATAACGGGAAAAAATAAAAAAAATTACCTGAAATATTTTGGTTTTCTGTTTTTGTCCTTATTTTGCACCTAAATAACGGGAAAAAATAAAAAAAAAGTTATCTGAAATATTTTGGTTTTCTGTTTTTGCCCTTATTTTGCACCCAAATAACGGAAAAAAAGAAAAAAAAGTTATTTGAAATTTTTTGGTTTTCTTTTTTGTCCTTATTTTGCACCCAAATAACGGGAAAAAATAAAAAAAAAGTTATCTGAAATATTTTGGTTTTCTGTTTTTGTCCTTATTTTGCACCCAAATAACGGGAAAAAATAAAAACAAATTTATTTGAAATATTTTGGTTTTCTGTTTTTGTCCATATTTTGCACCCAAATAACGGGAAAAAATAAAAAAAAAGTTATTTGAAATATTTTGGGTTTCTGTTTTTGTCCTTATTTTGCACCTAAATAACGGGAAAAAAGAAAAAAAAGTTATCTGAAATTTTTTGGTTTTCTGTTTTTGTCCTTATTTTGCACCCAAATAACGGGAAAAAATAAAAAAAAAGTTATCTGAAATATTTTGGTTTTCTGTTTTTGTCCTTATTTTGCACCTAAATAACGGGAAAAAAGAAAAAAAAGTTATCTGAATTATTTTGGTTTTCTGTTTTTGCCCTTATTTTGCAAACAAATAACGGGAAAAAAGAAAAAAAAAGTTATTTGAAATATTTTGGTTTTCTGTTTTTGTCCTTATTTTGCACCCAAATAACGGGAAAAAAGAAAAAAAAAGTTATTTGAAATATTTTGGTTTTCTGTTTTTCTCCTTATTTTGCACCCAAATAACGGGAAAAAATAAAAAAAAAGGTATCTGAAATATTTTGGCTTTCTGTTTTTTTCCTTTTTTTGCACCTAATTAACGGAAAAAAAGAAAAAACAAGTTATCTGAAATATTTTCGTTTTCTTTTTTTCTCCTTATTTTGCACCAAAATAACGGGAAAAAATAAAAAAAAAGTTATCTGAAATATTTTGGTTTTCTGTTTTGTCCTTATTTTGCACCCAAATAACGGAAAAAAATAAAAAAAAGTTATCTGAAATATTTTGGTTTTCTGTTTTTTCCTTATTTTGCACCTAAATAACGGGAAAAAAGAAAAAAAAAGTTATCTGAAATATTTTGGTTTTCTGTTTTTGTCCTTATTTTGCACCAAAATAACGGGAAAAAAGAAAAAAAAAGTTATCTGAAATATTTTGGTTTTCTGTTTTTGTCCTTATTTTGCACCCTAATAACAGGAAAAAATAAAAAAAGTTATCTGAAATATTTTGGTTTTCTGTTTTTTTTCCTTATTTTGCAGCCAAATAACAAGAAAAAATAAAAAAAAGTTATGTGAAATATTTTGGTTTTCTGTTTTTGTCCTTATTTTGCACCTAAATAACAGGAAAAAAAAAAAAAAAGTTATCTGAAATATTTTGGTTTTCTGTTTTTGTCCTTATTTTGCACCTAAATAACGGGAAAAAATAAAAAAAAAGTTATCTGAAATATTTTGGTTTTCTGTTTTTGCCCTTATTTTGCACCCAAATAACGGAAAAAAAGAAAAAAAAGTTATCTGAAATATTTTGGTTTTCTGTTTTTGTCCTTATTTTGCACCTAAATAACGGGAAAAAATAAAAAAAAAGTTATATGAAATATTTTGGTTTTCTGTTTTTGTCCTTATTTTGCACCCAAATAACGGGAAAAAATAAAAACAAAGTTATTTTGCACCTAAATAACGGGAAAAAATTAAAGCTATTTTGCACTAAATAACGGGAAAAAAGAAAAAAAAGTTATCTGAATTATTTTGGTTTTCTGTTTTTGTCCTTATTTTGCACCCAAATAACGGGAAAAAAGAAAAAAAAAGTTATTTGAAATATTTTGGTTTTCTGTTTTTGTCCTTATTTTGCACCCAAATAACGGGAAAAAATAAAAAAAAAGTTATCTGAAATATTTTGGCTTTCTGTTTTTGTCCTTTTTTTGCACCTAATTAACGGAAAAAAAGAAAAAACAAGTTATCTGAAATATTTTCGTTTTCTTTTTTTCTCCTTATTTTGCACCAAAATAACGGGAAAAAATAAAAAAAAAGTTATCTGAAATATTTTGGTTTTCTGTTTTGTCCTTATTTTGCACCCAAATAACGGAAAAAAATAAAAAAAAAGTTATCTGAAATATTTTGGTTTTCTGTTTTTTCCTTATTTTGCACCTAAATAACGGGAAAAAAGAAAAAAAAAGTTATCTGAAATATTTTGGTTTTCTGTTTTTGTCCTTATTTTGCACCAAAATAACGGGAAAAAAGAAAAAAAAAGTTATCTGAAATATTTTGGTTTTCTGTTTTTGTCCTTATTTTGCACCCTAATAACAGGAAAAAATAAAAAAAAATATCTGAAATATTTTGGTTTTCTGTTTTTTTCCTTATTTTGCAGCCAAATAACAAGAAAAAATAAAAAAAAAGTTATGTGAAATATTTTGGTTTTCTGTTTTTGTCCTTATTTTGCACCTAAATAACAGGAAAAAAAAAAAAAAAGTTATCTGAAATATTTTAGTTTTCTGTTTTTGTCCTTATTTTGCACCTAAATAACGGGAAAAAATAAAAAAAAAGTTATCTGAAATATTTTGGTTTTCTGTTTTTGCCCTTATTTTGCACCCAAATAACGGAAAAAAAGAAAAAAAAGTTATCTGAAATATTTTGGTTTTCTGTTTTTGTCCTTATTTTGCACCTAAATAACGGGAAAAAATAAAAAAAAAGTTATCTGAAATATTTTGGTTTTCTGTTTTTGTCCTTATTTTGCACCCAAATAACGGGAAAAAATAAAAACAAAGTTGTTTTGCACCTAAATAACGGGAAAAAATTAAAGCTATTTTGCAGTAAATAACGGGAAAAAATTAAAAAAACGTTATCTGAAATATTTTGGTTTTCTGTTTTTGTCCTTATTTTGCACCAAAATAACGGGAAAAAAGAAAAAAAAAGTTATCTGAAATATTTTGGTTTTCTGTTTTTGTCCTTATTTTGCACCCTAATAACAGGAAAAAATAAAAAAAAGTTATCTGAAATATTTTGGTTTTCTGTTTTTTTCCTTATTTTGCAGCCAAATAACAAGAAAAAATAAAAAAAAAGTTATATGAAATATTTTGGTTTTCTGTTTTTGTCCTTATTTTGCATCTAAATAACAGGAAAAAAGAAAAAAAAAGTTATCTGAAATATTTTGGTTTTCTGTTTTTGTCCTTATTTTGCACCCAAATAACGGAAAAAAAGAAAAAAAAGTTATCTGAAATATTTTGGTTTGCTGTTTTTTTCCTTATTTTGCAACCAAATAACAGGAAAAAATAAAAAAAAGTTATCTGAAATATTTTGGTTTGCTGTTTTTTTCCTTATTTTGCAACCAAATAACAAGAAAAAATAAAAAAAAAGTTATGTGAAATATTTTGGTTTTCTGTTTTTGTCCTTATTTTGCACCCAAATAACGGAAAAAGAGAAAAAAAAGTTATCTGAAATATTTTGGTTTTCTGTTTTTGTCCTTATTTTGCACCCAAATAACGGGAAAAAATAAAAAAAAAGTTATCTGAAATATTTTGGTTTTCTGTTTTTGTCCTTATTTTGCACCCAAATAACGGGAAAATTTAAAAACAAAGATATTTTGCACCTAAATAACGGGAAAAAATTAAAGCTATTTTGCACCAAATAACGGGAAAAAATTAAAAAAACGTTATCTGAAATATTTTGGTTTTCTGTTTTTGTCCTTATTTTGCACCAAAATAACGGGAAAAAAGAAAAAAAAAGTTATCTGAAATATTTTGGTTTTCTGTTTTTGTCCTTATTTTGCACCAAAATAACGGGAAAAAAGAAAAAAAAAGTTATCTGAAATATTTTGGTTTTCTGTTTTTGTGCTTATTTTGCACCCTAATAACAGGAAAAAATAAAAAAAAGTTATCTGAAATATTTTGGTTTTCTGTTTTTGTCCTTATTTTGCACCCAAATAACGGGAAAAATAAAAAAAAAGTTATGTGAAATATTTTGGTTTTCTGTTTTTGTCCTTATTTTGCACCCAAATAACGGGAAAAAATAAAAACAAAGTTATTTTGCACCTAAATAACGGGAAAAAATTAAAGCTATTTTGCACCAAATAACGGGAAAATATTAAAAAAACGTTATCTGAAATATTTTTGTTTTCTGTTTTTGTCCTTATTTTGCACCAAAATAACGGGAAAAAAGAAAAAAAAAGTTATCTGAAATATTTTGGTTTTCTGTTTTTGTCGTTATTTTGCACCAAAATAACGGGAAAAAAGAAAAAAAAAGTTATATGAAATATTTTGGTTTTCTGTTTTTTTCCTTATTTTGCAGCCAAATAACAAGAAAAAATAAAAAAAAAGTTATGTGAAATATTTTGGTTTTCTGTTTTTGTCCTTATTTTGCACCTAAATAACAGGAAAAAAGAAAAAAAAAGTTATCTGAAATATTATGGTTTTCTGTTTTTGTCCTTATTTTGCACCCAAATAACGGAAAAAAAGAAAAAAAAGTTATCTGAAATATTTTGGTTTTCTGTTTTTGTCCTTATTTTGCACCCTAATAACAGGAAAAAATAAAAACAAGTTATCTGAAATATTTTGGTTTTCTGTTTTTTTCCTTATTTTGCAGCCAAATAACAAGAAAAAATAAAAAAAAAGTTATGTGAAATATTTTGGTTTTCTGTTTTTGTCCTTATTTTGCACCTAAATAACAGGAAAAAAAAAAAGTTATCTGAAATATTTTGGTTATCTGCTTTTGTCCTTATTTTGCACCCAAATAACGGGACAAAATAAAAAAAATTTATTTGAAATATTTTGGTTTTCTGTTTTTGTCCTTATTTTGCACCCAAATAACGGGAAAAAAACAAAACAAAAGTTATCTGAAATATTTTGGTTTTCTGTTTTTGTCCTTATTTTGAACCCAAATAACGGGAAAAAATAAAAAAAAAGTTATCTGCAATATTATGGTTTTCTGTTTTTGTCCTTATTTTGCACCCAAATAACGGGAAAAAAGAAAAAAAAAGTTATTTGAAATATTTTGGTTTTCTGGTTTTGTCCTTATTTGCACCCAAATAACGGGAAAAAATAAAAAAAAAGTTATCTGAAATATTTTGATTTTCTGTTTTTGTCCTTATTTTGCACCTAAATAACGGGAAAAAATAAAAAAAAAGTTATCTGAAATATTTTGGTTTTCTGTTTTTGTCCTTATTTTGCACCCAAATAATGGGAAGAAATAAAAACAAAGTTATTTTGCACCTAAATAACGGGAAAAAAATTAAAGCTATTTTGCACTAAATAACGGGAAAAAATTAAAAAAACGTTATCTGAAATATTTTGGTTTTCTGTTTTTGTCCTTATTTTGCACCAAAATAACGGGAAAAAAGAAAAAAAAAGTTATCTGAAATATTTTGGTTTTCTGTTTTTGTCCTTATTTTGCACCCTAATAACAGGAAAAAATAAAAAAAAGTTATCTGAAATATTTTGGTTTGCTGTTTTTTTCCTTATTTTGCAGCCAAATAACAAGAAAAAATAAAAAAAAAGTTATGTGAAATATTTTGGTTTTCTGTTTTTGTCCTTATTTTGAACCCAAATAACGGGAAAAAATAAAAAAAAAGTTATCTGAAATATTTTGGTTTTCTGTTTTTGTCCTTATTTTGAACCCAAATAACGGGAAAAAATAAAAAAAAAGTTATCTGAAATATTATGGTTTTCTGTTTTTGTCCTTATTTTGCACCCAAATAACGGGAAAAAAGAAAAAAAAAGTTATTTGAAATATTTTGGTTTTCTGGTTTTGTCCTTATTTTGCACCCAAATAACGGGAAAAAATAAAAATAAAGTTATCTGAAATATTTTGGTTTTCTGTTTTTGTCCTTATTTTACACCTAAATAACGGGAAAAAATAAAAAAAAGTTATCTGAAATATTTTGGTTTTCTGTTTTTGTGCTTATTTTGCACCCTAATAACAGGAAAAAATAAAAAAAGTTATCTGAAATATTTTGGTTTTCTGTTTTTGTCCTTATTTTGCACCCAAATATCGGGAAAAATAAAAAAAAAGTTATGTGAAATATTTTGGTTTTCTGTTTTTGTCCTTATTTTGCACCCAAATAACGGGAAAAAAATAAAAACAAAGTTATTTTGCACCTAAATAACGGGGAAAAAATTAAAGCTATTTTGCACCAAATAACGGGAAAATATTAAAAAAACGTTATCTGAAATATTTTTGTTTTCTGTTTTTGTCCTTATTTTGCACCAAAATAACGGGAAAAAAGAAAAAAAAAGTTATCTGAAATATTTTGGTTTTCTGTTTTTGTCGTTATTTTGCACCAAAATAACGGGAAAAAAGAAAAAAAAAGTTATATGAAATATTTTGGTTTTCTGTTTTTTTCCTTATTTGCAGCCAAATAACAAGAAAAAATAAAAAAAAAGTTATGTGAAATATTTTGGTTTTCTGTTTTTGTCCTTATTTTGCACCTAAATAACAGGAAAAAAGAAAAAAAAGTTATCTGAAATATTATGGTTTTCTGTTTTGTTCCTTATTTTGCACCCAAATAACGGAAAAAAAGAAAAAAAAGTTATCTGAAATATTTTGGTTTTCTGTTTTTGTCCTTATTTTGCACCCTAATAACAGGAAAAAAATAAAAACAAGTTATCTGAAATATTTTGGTTTTCTGTTTTTTTCCTTATTTTGCAGCCAAATAACAAGAAAAAATAAAAAAAAAGTTATGTGAAATATTTTGGTTTCTGTTTTTGTCCTTATTTTGCACCTAAATAACAGGAAAAAAAAAAGTTATCTGAAATATTTTGGTTATCTGCTTTTGTCCTTATTTTGCACCCAAATAACGGGACAAAATAAAAAAAATTTATTTGAAATATTTTGTTTTCTGTTTTTGTCCTTATTTTGCACCCAAATAACGGGAAAAAAACAAAACAAAAGTTATCTGAAATATTTTGGTTTTCTGTTTTTGTCCTTATTTTGAACCCAAATAACGGGAAAAAATAAAAAAAAAGTTATCTGCAATATTATGGTTTTCTGTTTTTGTCCTTATTTTGCACCCAAATAACGGGAAAAAAGAAAAAAAAAGTTATTTGAAATATTTTGGTTTTCTGGTTTTGTCCTTATTTTGCACCCAAATAACGGGAAAAAATAAAAAAAAAGTTATCTGAAATATTTTGGTTTTCTGTTTTTGTCCTTATTTTGCACCTAAATAACGGGAAAAAATAAAAAAAAAGTTATCTGAAATATTTTGGTTTTCTGTTTTTGTCCTTATTTTGCACCCAAATAATGGGAAGAAATAAAAACAAAGTTATTTTGCACCTAAATAACGGGAAAAAATTAAAGCTATTTTGCACTAAATAACGGGAAAAAATTAAAAAAACGTTATCTGAAATATTTTGGTTTTCTGTTTTTGTCCTTATTTTGCACCAAAATAACGGGAAAAAAGAAAAAAAAAGTTATCTGAAATATTTTGGTTTTCTGTTTTTGTCCTTATTTTGCACCCTAATAACAGGAAAAAATAAAAAAAAGTTATCTGAAATATTTTGGTTTGCTGTTTTTTTCCTTATTTTGCAGCCAAATAACAAGAAAAAATAAAAAAAAAGTTATGTGAAATATTTTGGTTTTCTGTTTTTGTCCTTATTTTGAACCCAAATAACGGGAAAAAATAAAAAAAAAGTTATCTGAAATATTTTGGTTTTCTGTTTTTGTCCTTATTTTGAACCCAAATAACGGGAAAAAATAAAAAAAAAGTTATCTGAAATATTATGGTTTTCTGTTTTTGTCCTTATTTTGCACCCAAATAACGGGAAAAAAGAAAAAAAAAGTTATTTGAAATATTTTGGTTTTCTGGTTTTGTCCTTATTTTGCACCCAAATAACGGGAAAAAATAAAAATAAAGTTATCTGAAATATTTTGGTTTTCTGTTTTTGTCCTTATTTTACACCTAAATAACGGGAAAAAATAAAAAAAAAGTTATCTGAAATATTTTGGTTTTCTGTTTTTGTCCTTATTTTGCACCCAAATAACGGGAAAAAATAAAAACAAAGTTATTTTGCACCTAAATAACGGGAAAAAATTAAAGCTATTTTGCACTAAATAACGGGAAAAAATTAAAAAAACGTTATCTGAAATATTTTGGTTTTCTGTTTTTGTCCTTATTTTGCACCAAAATAACGGGAAAAAAGAAAAAAAAAGTTATCTGAAATATTTTGGTTTTCTGTTTTTGTCCTTATTTTGCACCCTAATAACAGGAAAAAATAAAAAAAAGTTATCTGAAATATTTTGGTTTGCTGTTTTTTTCCTTATTTTGCAGCCAAATAACAAGAAAAAATAAAAAAAAAGTTATGTGAAATATTTTGGTTTTCTGTTTTTGTCCTTATTTTGCACCCAAATAACGGAAAAGAAGAAAAAAAAGTTATCTGAAATATTTTGGTTTTCTGTTTTTGTCCTTATTTTGCACCCAAATAACGGGAAAAAATAAAAAAAAAGTTATCTGAAATATTTTGGTTTTCTGTTTTTGTCCTTATTTTGCACCCTAATAACAAGAAAAAATAAAAAAAAGTTATCTGCAATATTTTGGTTTTCTGTTTTTTTCCTTATTTTGCAGCCAAATAACAAGAAAAAATAAAAAAAAAGTTATGTGAAATATTTTGGTTTTCTGTTTTTGTCCTTATTTTACACCTAAATAACAGGAAAAAACAAAAAAAAAGTTATCTGAAATATTTTGGTTTTCTGTTTTTGTCCTTATTTTGCACCCAAATAACGGAAAAAAGGAAAAAAAAGTTATCTGAAATATTTTGGTTTTCTGTTTTTGTCCTTATTTTGCACCAAAATAACGGGAAAAAAGAAAAAAAAAGTTATCTGAAATATTTTGGTTTTCTGTTTTTGTCCTTATTTTGCACCCTAATAACAGGAAAAAATAAAAAAAAGTTATCTGAAATATTTTGGTTTTCTGTTTTTTTCCTTATTTTGCAGCCAAATAACAAGAAAAAATAAAAAAAAAGTTATGTGAAATATTTTGGTTTTCTGTTTTTGTCCTTATTTTACACCTAAATAACAGGAAAAAACAAAAAAAAAGTTATCTGAAATATTTTGGTTTTCTGTTTTTGTCCTTATTTTGCACCCAAATAACGGAAAAAAAGAAAAAAAAGTTATCTGACATATTTTGGTTTTCTGTTTTTGTCCTTATTTTGCACCAAAATAACGGGAAAAAAGAAAAAAAAAGTTATCTGAAATATTTTGGTTTTCTGTTTTTGTCCTTATTTTGCACCCTAATAACAGGAAAAAATAAAAAAAAGTTATCTGAAATATTTTGGTTTTCTGTTTTTTTCCTTATTTTGCACCAAAATAACGGGAAAAAAGAAAAAAAAAGTTATCTGAAATATTTTGGTTTTCTGTTTTTGTCCTTATTTTGCACCCTAATAACAGGAAAAAATAAAAAAAAGTTATCTGAAATATTTTGGTTTTCTGTTTTTTTCCTTATTTTGCAGCCAAATAACAAGAAAAAATAAAAAAAAAGTTATGTGAAATATTTTGGTTTTCTGTTTTTGTCCTTATTTTACACCTAAATAACAGGAAAAAACAAAAAAAAAGTTATCTGAAATATTTTGGTTTTCTGTTTTTGTCCTTATTTTGCACCAAAATAACGGGAAAAAAGAAAAAAAAAGTTATCTGAAATATTTTGGTTTTCTGTTTTTGTCCTTATTTTGCACCCTAATAACAGGAAAAAATAAAAAAAAGTTATCTGAAATATTTTGGTTTTCTGTTTTTTTCCTTATTTTGCAGCCAAATAACAAGAAAAAATAAAAAAAAAGTTATGTGAAATATTTTGGTTTTCTGTTTTTGTCCTTATTTTACACCTAAATAACAGGAAAAAACAAAAAAAAAGTTATCTGAAATATTTTGGTTTTCTGTTTTTGGCCTTATTTTGCACCCAAATAACGGAAAAAAAGAAAAAAAAGTTATCTGAAATATTTTGGTTTTCTGTTTTTGTCCTTATTTTGCACCGAAATAACAAGAAAAAATAAAAAAAAAGTTATGTGAAATATTTTGGTTTTCTGTTTTTGTGCTTATTTTACACCTAAATAACAGGAAAAAACAAAAAAAAAGTTATCTGAAATATTTTGGTTTTCTGTTTTTGTCCTTATTTTGCACCAAAATAACGGGAAAAAAGAAAAAAAAAGTTATCTGAAATATTTTGGTTTTCTGTTTTTGTCCTTATTTTGCACCTAAATAACAGGAAAAAAGAAAAAAAAAGTTATCTGAAATATTTTGGTTTTCTGTTTTTGTCCTTATTTTGCACCCAAATAACGGAAAAAAAGAAAAAAAAGTTATCTGAAATATTTTGGTTTTCTGTTTTTGTCCTTATTTTGCACCCTAATAACAGGAAAAAATAAAAAAAAGTTATCTGAAATATTTTGGTTTTCTGTTTTTTTCCTTATTTTGCAGCTAAATAACAGGAAAAAAGAAAAAAAAAGTTATCTGAAATATTTTGGTTATCTGCTTTTGTTCTTATTTTGCACCCAAATAACGGGAAAAATAAAAAAAAAGTTATCTGAAATATTTTGGTTTTCTGTTTTTGTCCTTATTTTGCACCCAAATAACGGGAAAAAATAAAAAAAAAGTTATCTGAAATATTTTGGTTTTCTGTTTTTGTCCTTATTTTGCACCCAAATAACGGGAAAAAAACAAAACAAAAGTTATCTGAAATATTTTCTTTTTCTGTTTTTGTCCTTATTTTGAACCCAAATAACAAGAAAAAATAAAAAAAAAGTTATTTGAAATATTTTGGTTTTCTGTTTTTGTCCTTATTTTGAACCCAAATAACAGGAAAAAATAAAAAAAATTACCTGAAATATTTTGGTTTTCTGTTTTTGTCCTTATTTTGCACCCAAATAACGGGAAAAAATAAAAAAAAAGTTATCTGAAATATTTTGGTTTTCTGTTTTTATCCTTATTTTGCACCCAAATAACGGGAAAAAATAAAAAAAAAGTTATCTGAAATATTTTGGTTTTCTGTTTTTATCCTTATTTTGCACCCAAATAACGGGAAAAAATAAAAACAAATTTATCTGAAATTTTTTGGTTTTCTGTTTTTGTCCTTATTTTGCACCCAAATAACGGGTAAAAAAAAAAAAAGTTATCTGAAATATTTTGGTTTTCTGTTTTTGTCCTTATTTTGCACCTAACTAACGGGAAAAAAGAAAAAAAAGTTATCTGAATTATTTTGGTTTTCTGTTTTTGCCCTTATTTTGCAAACAAATAACGGGAAAAAAGAAAAAAAAAAGTTATTTGAAATATTTTGGTTTTCTGTTTTTGTCCTTATTTTGCACCCAAATAACGGGAAAAAAGAAAAAAAAAGTTATTTGAATAATTTTGGTTTTCTGTTTTTGTCCTTATTTTGCACCCAAATAACGGGAAAAAATAAAAAAAAAGTTATCTTATATATTTTGGCTTTCTGTTTTTGTCCTTATTTTGCACCTAATTAACGGAAAAAAAGAAAAAACAAGTTATCTGAAATATTTTCGTTTTCTTTTTTTCTCCTTATTTTGCACCAAAATAACGGGAAAAAATAAAAAAAAAGTTATCTGAAATATTTTGGTTTTCTGTTTTTGTCCTTATTTTGCACCCAAATAACGGGAAAAAATAAAAAAAAAGTTATCTGAAATATTTTGGGTTTCTGTTTTGTCCTTATTTTGCACCCAAATAACGGGAAAAAATAAAAAAAAAGTTATCTGAAATATTTTGGTTTTCTGTTTTTTCCTTATTTTGCACCTAAATAACGGGAAAAAAGAAAAAAAAGTTATCTGAAATATTTTGGTTTTCTGTTTTTGTCCTTATTTTGAACCAAAATAACGGGAAAAAAGAAAAAAAAAGTTATCTGAAATATTTTGGTTTTCTGTTTTTGTCCTTATTTTGCACCCTAATAACAGGAAAAAATAAAAAAAAGTTATCTGAAATATTTTGGTTTTCTGTTTTTTTCCTTATTTTGCAGCCAAATAACAAGAAAAAATAAAAAAAAAGTTATGTGAAATATTTTGGTTTTCTGTTTTTGTCCTTATTTTGCACCTAAATAACAGGAAAAAAGAAAAAAAAAGTTATCTGAAATATTTTGGTTTTCTGTTTTTGTCCTTATTTTGCACCTAAATAACGGGAAAAAATAAAAAAAAAGTTATCTGAAATATTTTGGTTTTCTGTTTTTGTCCTTATTTTGCACCCAAATAACGGAAAAAAAGAAAAAAAAGTTATCTGAAATATTTTGGTTTTCTGTTTTTGTCCTTATTTTGCACCTAACTAACGGGAAAAAAGAAAAAAAATTTATCTGAATTATTTTGGTTTTCTGTTTTTGCCCTTATTTTGCAAACAAATAACGGGAAAAAAGAAAAAAAAAAGTTATTTGAAATATTTTGGTTTTCTGTTTTTGTCCTTATTTTGCACCCAAATAACGGGAAAAAAGAAAAAAAAAGTTATTTGAAATATTTTGGTTTTCTGTTTTTGTCCTTATTTTGCACCCAAATAACGGGAAAAAATAAAAAAAAAGTTATCTGATATATTTTGGCTTTCTGTTTTTGTCCTTATTTTGCACCTAATTAACGGAAAAAAAGAAAAAAAAAGTTATCTGAAATATTTTCGTTTTCTTTTTTTCTCCTTATTTTGCACCAAAATAACGGGAAAAAATAAAAAAAAAGTTATCTGAAATATTTTGGTTTTCTGTTTTTGTCCTTATTTTGCACCCAAATAACGGGAAAAAATAAAAAAAAAGTTATCTGAAATATTTTGGGTTTCTGTTTTGTCCTTATTTTGCACCCAAATAACGGGAAAAAATAAAAAAAAAGTTATCTGAAATATTTTGGTTTTCTGTTTTTTCCTTATTTTGCACCTAAATAACGGGAAAAAAGAAAAAAAAGTTATCTGAAATATTTTGGTTTTCTGTTTTTGTCCTTATTTTGAACCAAAATAACGGGAAAAAAGAAAAAAAAAGTTATCTGAAATATTTTGGTTTTCTGTTTTTGTCCTTATTTTGCACCCTAATAACAGGAAAAAATAAAAAAAAGTTATTTGAAATATTTTGGTTTTCTGTTTTTGTCCTTATTTTGCACCCAAATAACGGAAAAAAAGAAAAAAAAGTTATCTGAAATATTTTGGTTTTCTGTTTTTGTCCTTATTTTGCACCTAAATAACGGGAAAAAATAAAAAAAAAGTTATCTGAAATATTTTGGTTTTCTGTTTTTGTCCTTATTTTGCACCCAAATAACGGGAAAAAATAAAAACAAAGTTATTTTGCACCTAAATAACGGGAAAAAATTAAAGCTATTTTGCACTAAATAACGGGAAAAAATTAAAAAAACGTTATCTGAAATATTTTGGTTTTCTGTTTTTTTCCTTATTTTGCAGCCAAATAACAAGAAAAAATAAAAAAAAAGTTATGTGAAATATTTTGGTTTTCTGTTTTTGTCCTTATTTTGCATCTAAATAACAGGAAAAAAGAAAAAAAAAGTTATCTGAAATATTTTGGTTTTCTGTTTTTGTCCTTATTTTGCACCCAAATAACGGAAAAAAAGAAAAAAAAGTTATCTGAAATATTTTGGTTTTCTGTTTTTGTCCTTATTTTGCACCCTAATAACAGGAAAAAATAAAAAAAAGTTATCTGAAATATTTTGGTTTGCTGTTTTTTTCCTTATTTTGCAGCCAAATAACAAGAAAAAATAAAAAAAAAGTTATGTGAAATATTTTGGTTTTCTGTTTTTGTCCTTATTTTGCACCCAAATAACGGAAAAAAAGAAAAAAAAGTTATCTGAAATATTTTGGTTTTCTGTTTTTGTCCTTATTTTGCACCCAAATAACGGGAAAAAATAAAAACAAAGATATTTTGCACCTAAATAACGGGAAAAAATTAAAGCTATTTTGCACCAAATAACGGGAAAAAATTAAAAAAACGTTATCTGAAATATTTTGATTTTCTGTTTTTGTCCTTATTTTGCACCAAAATAACGGGAAAAAAGAAAAAAAAAGTTATCTGAAATATTTTGGTTTTCTGTTTTTGTCCTTATTTTGCACCAAAATAACGGGAAAAAAGAAAAAAAAAGTTATCTGAAATATTTTGGTTTTCTGTTTTTGTCCTTATTTTGCACCCTAATAACAGGAAAAAATAAAAAAAAAGTTATGTGAAATATTTTGGTTTTCTGTTTTTGTCCTTATTTTGCACCTAAATAACAGGAAAAAGGAAAAAAAAGTTATCTGAAATATTTTGGTTTTCTGTTTTTGTCCTTATTTTGCACCCAAATAACGGAAAAAAAGAAAAAAAAGTTATCTGAAATATTTAGGTTTTCTGTTTTTGTCCTTATTTTGCACCCAAATAACGGGAAAAAATAAAAAAAAGTTATCTGAAATATTTTGGTTTTCTGTTTTTGTCCTTATTTTGCACCCAAATAACGGGAAAAAATAAAAACAAAGTTATTTTGCACCTAAATAACGGGAAAAAATTAAAGCTATTTTGCACTAAATAACGGGAAAAAATTAAAAAAACGTTATCTGAAATATTTTGGTTTTCTGTTTTTGTCCTTATTTTGCACCAAAATAACGGGAAAAAAGAAAAAAAAAGTTATCTGAAATATTTTGGTTTTCTGTTTTTGTCCTTATTTTGCACCCTAATAACAGGAAAAAATAAAAAAAAGTTATCTGAAATATTTTGGTTTTCTGTTTTTTTCCTTATTTTGCAGCCAAATAACAAGCAAAAATAAAAAAAAAGTTATGTGAAATATTTTGGTTTTCTGTTTTTGTCCTTATTTTGCACCTAAATCACAAGAAAAAAGAAAAAAAAAGTTATCTGAAATATTTTGGTTTTCTGTTTTTGTCCTTATTTTGCACCCAAATAACGGAAAAAAAGAAAAAAAAGTTATCTGAAATATTTAGGTTTTCTGTTTTTGTCCTTATTTTGCACCCTAATAACAGGAAAAAATATAAAAAAGTTATCTGAAATATTTTGGTTTTCTGTTTTTGTCCTTATTTTGCACCAAAATAACGGGAAAAAAGAAAAAAAAAGTTATCTGAAATATTTTGGTTTTCTGTTTTTGTCCTAATTTTGCACCCTAATAACAGGAAAAAATAAAAAAAAGTTATCTGAAATATTTTGGTTTTCTGTTTTTTTCCTTATTTTGCAGCCAAATAACAAGAAAAAATAAAAAAAAAGTTATGTGAAATATTTTGGTTTTCTGGTTTTGTCCTTATTTTGCACCTAAATAACAGGAAAAAAGAAAAAAAAAGTTATCTGAAATATTTTGGTTTTCTGTTTTTGTCTTTATTTTGCACCCAAATTACGGAAAAAAAGAAAAAAAAGTTATCTGAAATATTTTTGTTTTCTGTTTTTGTCCTTATTTTGCACCCAAATAACGGGAAAAAATAAAAAAAAAGTTATGTGAAATATTTTGGTTTTCTGTTTTTGTCCTTATTTTGCACCTAAATAACAGGAAAAAAGAAAAAAAAAGTTATCTGAAATATTTTGGTTTTCTGTTTTTGTCCTTATTTTGCACCCAAATAACGGAAAAAAAGAAAAAAAGTTATCTTAAATATTTTGGTTTTCTGTTTTTGTCCTTATTTTGCACCCAAATAACGGGAAAGAATAAAAAAAAAGTTATCTGAAATATTTTGGTTTTCTGTTTTGTCCTTATTTTGCACCCAAAAAACGGGAAAAAAGAAAAAAAAAGTTATCTGAAATATTTTTGTTTTCTGTTTTTGTCCTTATTTTGCACCCAAATAACGGGAAAAAATAAAAAAAAAGTTATCTGAAATATTTTGGTTTTCTGTTTTTGTCCTTATTTTGCACCCAAAAAACGGGAAAAAAGAAAAAAAAAGTTATCTGAAATATTTTGGTTTTCTGTTTTTGTCCTAATTTTGCACCCAAATAACGGGAAAAAAGAAAAAAAAAGTTATCTGAAATATTTTGGTTTTCTGTTTTTGTCCTTATTTTGCACCTAATTAACGGAAAAAAAGAAAAAAAAAGTTATCTGAAATATTTTGGTTTTCTGTTTTTCTCCTTATTTTGCACCCAAATAACGGGAAAGAAGAAAAAAAAGTTATCTGAAATATTTTGGTTTTCTGTTTTTGTCCTTCTTTTGCACCCAAATAACAGGTAAAAATAAAAAAAAAGTTATCTGAAATATGTTGGTGTTTTGTTTTGTCCTTATTTTGCACCCAAATAACGTGAAAAAATAAAAAAAAGTTATCTGAAATATTTTGGTTTTCTGTTTTTGTCCTTATTTTGCACCCAAAAAAGAAAAAAAAAGTTATCTGAAATATTTTGGTTTTCTGTTTTTGTCCTTATTTTGCACCCAAATAACGGGAAAAAAGAAAAAAAAATTATCTGAAATATTTTGGTTTTCTGTTTTTGTCCTTATTTTGCACCCAAATAACGGGAAAAAATAAAAACAAAGTTATTTTGCACCTAAATAACGGGAAAAAATTAAAGTTATTTTGCACCCAAATAACGGGAAAAAATTACCAAAACGTTATTTGAAATATTTTTGTTTTCTGTTTTTGTCCTTATTTTGCACCCAAATAACGGGAAGAAATAAAAAAAAAGTTATCTGAAATATTTTGGTTTTCTGTTTTTGTCCTTATTTTGCACCTAATTAACGGAAAAAAAGAAAAAAAAAGTTATTTGAAATATTTTGGTTTTCTGTTTTTCTCCTTATTTTGCACCCAGATAACGGGAAAGAAGAAAAAAAAAGTTATCTGAAATATTTTGGTTTTCTGTTTTTGTCCTTATTTTGCACCCAAATAACGGGAAAAAATAAAAAAAAAGTTATCTGAAATATTTTGGTGTTCTGTTTTTGTCCTTATTTTGCACCCAAATAACGGGAAAAAATAAAAAAAAAGTTATTTGAAATATTTTGGTATTCTGTTTTTGTCCTTATTTTGCACCCAAATAACGGGAAAAAATAAAAAAAAAGTTATCTGAAATATTTTGGTTTTCTGTTTTTGTTCTTATTTTGCACCCAAATAACGGGAAAAAAGAAAAAAAAAGTTATATGAAATATTTTGGTTTTCTGTTTTTGTCCTTATTTTGCACACAAATAACGGGAAAAAATCAAAAAAGTTATCTGAAATATTTTGGTTTTCTGTTTTTGTGCTTATTTTGCACCCAAATAACGGGAAAAAAGAAAAAAAAAGTTATTTGAAATATTTTGGTTTTCTGTTTTTGTCCTTATTTTGCACCCAAATAACGGGAAAAAATAAAAAAAAGTTACCTGAAATGTTTTGGTTTTCTGTTTTTGTCCTTATTTTGCACCCAAATAACGAGAAAAAATAAAAAAAAAGTTATCTGAAATATTTTGGTTTTCTGTTTTTGTCCTTATTTTGCACCCAAATAACGGGAAAAAATAAAAAAAAAGTTATCTGAAATATTTTGGTTTTCTGTTTTGTCCTTATTTTGCACCTAAATAACGGGAAAAAAGAAAAAAAAAGTTATCTGAAATATTTTGGTTTTCAGTTTTTGTCCTTATTTTGCACCCAAATAACGGGAAAAAATAAAAAAAAAGTTATCTGAAATATTATGGTTTTCTGTTTTTGTCCTTATTTTGTACCCAAATAACGGGAAAAAATAAAAAAAAAGTTATCTGAAATATTTTGGTTTTCTGTTTTTGTCCTTATTTTGCACCCAAATAACGGGAAAAAATAAAAAAAAAGTTATCTGAAATATTTTGGTTTTCTGTTTTGTCCTTATTTTGCACCTAAATAACGGGAAAAAAGGAAAAAAAAGTTATCTGAAATATTTTGGTTTTCTGTTTTTGTCCTTATTTTGCACCAAAATAACGGGAAAAAAGAAAAAAAAAGTTATCTGAAATATTTTGGTTTTCTGTTTTTGTCCTTATTTTGCACCCTAATAACAGGAAAAAATAAAAAAAAGTTATCTGAAATATTTTGGTTTTCTGTTTTTTTCCTTATTTTGCAGGGCAGCCAAATAACAAGAAAAAATAAAAAAAAAGTTATGTGAAATATTTTGGTTTTCTGTTTTTGTCCTTATTTTGCACCTAAATAATAGGAAAAAAGAAATAAAAAGTTATCTGAAATATTTTGGTTTTCTGTTTTTGTCCTTATTTTGCACCCAAATAACGGGAAAAAATAAAAAAAAAGTTATCTGAAATATTTTGGTTTTCTGTTTTTGTCCTTATTTTGCACCCAAAAAACGGGAAAAAAGAAAAAAAAAGTTATCTGAAATATTTTGGTTTTCTGTTTTTGTCCTTATTTTGCACCTAAATAACGGGAAAAAAGAAAAAAAAAGTTATTTAAAATATTTTGGTTTTCTGTTTTTGTCCTTATTTTGCACCCAAACAACGGGAAAAAAGAAAAAAAAAAGTTATCTAAAATATTTTGGTTTTCTGTTTTTGTCCTTATTTTGCACCCAAACAACGGGAAAAAAGAAAAAAAAAAGTTATCTGAAATATTTTGGTTTTCTGTTTTTGTCCTTATTTTGCACCCAAATAACGGGAAAAAAGAAAAAAAAAGTTATCTGAAATATTTTGGTTTTCTGTTTTTGTCCTTATTTTGCACCCAAATAACGGGAAAGAAGAAAAAAAAAGTTATCTGAAATATTTTGGTTTTCTGTTTTTGTCCTTATTTTGCACCTAAATAAAAGGAAAAAAAAAAAAAAGTTATCTGAAATATTTTGGTTTTCTGTTTTTGTCCTTATTTTGCACCCAAATAACGGAAAAAAAGAAAAAAAAGTTATCTGAAATATTTTGGTTTTCTGTTTTTGTCCTTATTTTGCACCCAAATAACGGGAAAAAATTAAAAAAAGTTATCTGAAATATTTTGGTTTTCTGTTTTTGTCCTTATTTTGCACCCAAACAACGGGAAAAAAGAAAAAAAAAAGTTATCTGAAATATTTTGGTTTTCTGTTTTTGTCCTTATTTTGCACCCAAACAACGGGAAAAAAGAAAAAAAAAAGTTATCTGAAATATTTTGGTTTTCTGTTTTTGTCCTTATTTTGCACCCAAATAACGGGAAAAAAGAAAAAAAAAGTTATCTGAAATATTTTGGTTTTCTGTTTTTGTCCTTATTTTGCACCCAAATAACGGGAAAGAAAAAAAAAAAAGTTATCTGAAATATTTTGGTTTTCTGTTTTTGTCCTTATTTTGCACCCAAATAACGGGAAAAAAGAAAAAAAAAGTTATCTGAAATATTTTGGTTTTCTGTTTTTGTCCTTATTTTGCACCCAAATAACGGGAAAAAATAAAAAAAAAGTTATCTGAAATATTTTGGTTTTCTGTTTTGTCCTTATTTTGCACCTAAATAACGGGAAAAAAGAAAAAAAAAGTTATCTGAAATATTTTGGTTTTCTGTTTTTGTCCTTATTTTGCACCCAAATAACGGGAAAATAGAAAAAAAAAGTTATCTGAAATATTTTGGTTTTCTGTTTTTGTCCTTATTTTGCACCCAAATAACGGGAAAGTAGAAAAAAAAAGTTATCTGAAATATTTTGGTTTTCTGTTTTTGTCCTTATTTTGCACCTAAATAACAGGAAAAAAGAAAAACAAAGTTATCTGAAATATTTTGGTTTTCTGTTTTTGTCCTTATTTTGCACCCAAATAACGGAAAAAAAGAAAAAAAAGTTATCTGAAATATTTTGGTTTTCTGTTTTTGTCGTTATTTTGCACCCAAATAACGGGAAAAAATAAAAAAAAGTTATCTGAAATATTTTGGTTTTCTGTTTTTGTCCTTATTTTGCACCCAAACAACGGGAAAAAAGAAAAAAAAAAGTTATCTGAAATATTTTGGTTTTCTGTTTTTGTCCTTATTTTGCACCCAAATAACGGGAAAAAAGAAAAAAAAAAGTTATCTGAAATATTTTGGTTTTCTGTTTTTGTCCTTATTTTGCACCCAAATAACGGGAAAGAAGAAAAAAAAAGTTATCTGAAATATTTTGGTTTTCTGTTTTTGTCCTTCTTTTGCACCCAAATAACGGGAAAAAATAAAAAAAAAGTTATCTGAAATATTTTGGTTTTTTGTTTTGTTTTTATTTTGCACCCAAATAACGTGAAAAAATAAAAAAAAAGTTATCTGAAATATTTTGGTTTTCTGTTTTTGTCCTTATTTTGCACCCAAAAAACGGGAAAAAAGAAAAAAAAAGTTATCTGAAATATTTTGGTTTTCTGTTTTTGTCCTTATTTTGCACCCAAATAACGGGAAAAAATAAAAAAAAAGTTATCTGAAATATTTTGGTTTTCTGTTTCGTCCTTATTTTGCACCTAACTAACGGGAAAAAAGAAAAAAAAAGTTATCTGAAATATTTTGGTTTTCTGTTTTTGTCCTTATTTTGCACCAAAATAACGGGAAAAAATAAAAAAAAAGTTATCTGAAATATTTTGGTTTTCTGTTTTTGTCCTTATTTTGCAGCCAAATAACAAGAAAAAATAAAAAAAAAGTTATCTGAAATATTTTGGTTTTCTGTTTTTGTCCTTATTTTGCACCCAAATAACGGAAAAAAAGAAAAAAAAGTTATCTGAAATATTTTGGTTTTCTGTTTTTGTCCTTATTTTGCACCCAAATAACGGGAAAAAATACAAAAAAGTTATCTGAAATATTTTGGTTTTTTGTTTTGTCCTTATTTTGCACCCAAAAAACGGGAAAAAAGAAAAAAAAAGTTATCTGAAATATTTTGGTTTTCTGTTTTTCTCCTTATTTTGCACCCAAATAACGGGAAAGAAGAAAAAAAAAGTTATCTGAAATATTTTGGTTTTCTGTTTTTGTCCTTCTTTTGCACCCAAATAACGGGAAAAAATAAAAAAAAGTTATCTGAAATATTTTGGTTTTTTGTTTTGTCCTTATTTTGCACCCAAATAACGTGAAAAAATAAAAAAAAAGTTATCTGAAATATTTTGGTTTTCTGTTTTTGTCCTTATTTTGCACCCAAAAAACGGGAAAAAATAAAAAAAAAGTTTTCTGAAATATTTTGGTTTTCTGTTTTTGTCCTTATTTTGCACCCAAATAACGGGAAAAAAGAAAAAAAAAGTTATCTGAAATATTTTGGTTTTCTGTTTTTGTCCTTATTTTACACCCAAATAATGGGAAAAAATAAAAACAAAGTTATTTTGCACCTAAATAACTGGAAAAAATTAAAGTTATTTTGCACCCAAATAACGGGAAAAAATTAAAAAAAACGTTATCTGAAATATTTTGGTTTTCTGTTTTTGTCCTTATTTTGCACCCAAATAACGGGAAAAAAAAAAAAAAGTTATCTGAAATATTTTGGTTTTCTGTTTTTGTCCTTATTTTGCACCTAATTAACGGAAAAAAAGAAAAAAAAAGTTATTTGATATATTTTGGTTTTCTGTTTTTGTCCTTATTTTGCACCCAAATAACGGGAAAAAATAAAAATATTTATCTGAAATATTTTGGTTTCCTGTTTTGTCCTTATTTTGCACCTAAATAACGGGAAAAAAGAAAAAAAAAAGTTATCTGAAATATTTTGGTTTTCTGTTTTTGTCCTTATTTTGCACCAAAATAACGGGAAAAAAGAAAAAAAAGTTATCTGAAATATTTTGGTTTTCTGTTTTTGTCCTTATTTTGCACCCTAATAACAGGAAAAAATAAAAAAAAGTTATCTGAAATATTTTGGTTTTCTGTTTGTTTCCTTATTTTGCAGCCAAATAACAAGCAAAAATAAAAAAAAAGTTATGTGAAATATTTTGGTTTTCTGTTTTTGTCCTTATTTTGCACCTAAATAACAGGAAAAAAGAAATAAAAAGTTATCTGAAATATTTTGGTTTTCTGTTTTTGTCCTTATTTTGCACCCAAATAACGGAAAAAAGGAAAAAAAAGTTATCTGAAATATTTTGGTTTTCTGTTTTTGTCCTTATTTTGCACCCAAATAACGGGAAAAAATAAAAAAAAAGTTATCTGAAATATTTTGGTTTTCTGTTTTTGTCCTTATTTTGCACCCAAAAAACGGGAAAAAAGAAAAAAAAGTTATCTGAAATATTTTGGTTTTCTGTTTTTATCCTTATTTTGCACCCAAATAACGGGAAAAAAGAAAAAAAAAGTTATCTGAAATATTTTGGTTTTCTGTTTTTGTCCTTATTTTGCACCCAAATAACGGGAAAAATAAAAACAAAGTTATTTTGCACCTAAATAACGGGAAAAAATTAAAGCTACTTTGCACTAAATAACGGGAAAAAATTAAAAAAACGTTATCTGAAATATTTTGGTTTTCTGTTTTTGTCCTTATTTTGCACCCAAATAACGGGAAAAAATAAAAAAAAAGTTATCTGAATTATTTTGGTTTTCTGTTTTTGTCCTTATTTTGCACCCAAAAAACGGGAAAAAAGAAAAAAAAAGTTATCTGAAATATTTTGGTTTTCTGTTTTTGTCCTTATTTTGCACCCAAATAACGGGAAAAAATAAAAAAAAAGTTATCTGAAATATTTTGGTTTTCTGTTTTGTCCTTATTTTGCACCTAAATAACGGGAAAAAAGAAAAAAAAAGTTATCTGAAATATTTTGGTTTTCTGTTTTTGTCCTTATTTTGCACCCTAATAACAGGAAAAAGTAAAAAAAAGTTATCTGTAATATTTTGGTTTTCTGTTTTTTTCCTTATTTTGCAGCCAAATAACAAGAAAAAAATAAAAAAAAAGTTATGTGAAATATTTTGGTTTTCTGTTTTTGTCCTTATTTTGCACCTAAATAACAGGAAAAAAGAAAAAAAAAGTTATCTGAAATATTTTGGTTTTCTGTTTTTGTCCTTATTTTGCACCCAAATAACAGAAAGAAAGAAAAAAAAGTTATCTGAAATATTTTGGTTTTCTGTTTTTGTCCTTATTTTGCACCCAAATAACGGGAAAAAATAAAAAAAAGTTATCTGAAATATTTTGGTTTTTTGTTTTTGTCCTTATTTTGCACCCAAAAAAACGGGAAAAAAAAAAAAAGTCATCTGAAATATTTTGGTTTTCTGTTTTTGTCCTTATTTTGCACCCAAATAACGGGAAAAAAGAAAAAAAAGTTATCTGAAATATTTTGGTTTCCTGTTTTTGTCCTTATTTTGCACCCTAATAACAGGAAAAAATAAAAAAAAGTTATCTGAAATATTTTGGTTTTCTGTTTTTTTCCTTATTTTGCAGCCAAATAACAAGAAAAAATAAAAAAAAAGTTATGTGAAATATTTTGGTTTTCTGTTTTTGTCCTTATTTTGCACCTAAATAACAGGAAAAAAGAAATAAAAAGTTATCTGAAATATTTTGTTTTTCTGTTTTTGTCCTTATTTTGCACCCAAATAACGGAAAAAAAGAAAAAAAAGTTATCTGAAATATTTTGGTTTTCTGTTTTTGTCCTTATTTTGCACCCAAATAACGGGAAAAAATAAAAAAAAAGTTATCTGAAATATTTTGGTTTTCTGTTTTTGTCCTTATTTTGCACCTAAAAAACGGGAAAAAAGAAAAAAAAAGTTATCTGAAATATTTTGGTTTTCTGTTTTTGTCCTTATTTTGCACCCAAATAACGGGAAAAAATAAAAACAAAGTTATTTTGCACCTAAATAACGGGAAAAAATTAAAGCTATTTTGCAGCAAATAACGGGAAAAAATTAAAAAAACGTTATCTGAAATATTTTGGTTTTCTGTTTTTGTCCTTATTTTGCACCCAAATAACGGGAAAAAATAAAAAAAAGTTATCTGAAATATTTTGGTTTTTTGTTTTGTCCTTATTTTGCACCCAAATAACGTGAAAAAATAAAAAAAAAGTTATCTGAAATATTTTGGTTTTCTGTTTTTGTCCTTATTTTGCACCCAAAAAACGGGAAAAAAGAAAAAAAAAGTTATATGAAATATTTTGGTTTTCTGTTTTTGTCCTTATTTTGCACCCAAATAACGGGAAAAAATAAAAAAAAAGTTATCTGAAATATTTTGGTTTTCTGTTTTGTCCTTATTTTGCACCTAAATAACGGGAAAAAAGAAAAAAAAAGATATCTGAAATATTTTGGTTTTCTGTTTTTGTCCTTATTTTGCACCCTAATAACAGGAAAAAATAAAAAAAAGTTATCTGAAATATTTTGGTTTTCTGTTTTTTTCCTTATTTTGCAGCCAAATAACAAGAAAAAATAAAAAAAAGTTATGTGAAATATTTTGGTTTTCTGTTTTTGTCCTTATTTTGCACCTAAATAACAGGAAAAAAGAAAAAAAAAGTTATCTGAAATATTTTGGTTTTCTGTTTTTGTCCTTATTTTGCACCCAAATAACGGAAAAAAAGAAAAAAAGTTATCTGAAATATTTTGGATTTCTGTTTTTGAACTTATTTTGCACCCAAAAAACGGGAAAAAAGAAAAAAAAAAAGTTATCTGAAATATTTTGGTTTTCTGTTTTTGTCCTTATTTTGCACCCAAATAACGGGAAAAAAGAAAAAAAAAGTTTTCTGAAATATTTTGGTTTTCTGTTTTTGTCCTTATTTTGCACCCAAATA
>OZ010645.1:35876041-35913630 GCA_963932195.1 Empis livida
AGATAACTTTTTTTTCTTTTTTCCCGTTATTTGGGTGCAAAATAAGGACAAAAACAGAAAACAAAAATATTTCAAATACCTTTTTTTTTCTTTTTTCCCGTTATTTGGGTGCAAAATAAGGACAAAAACAGAAAATCAAAATATTTCAAATAATTTTTTTTTTTTCCCGTTATTTGGGTGCAAAATAAGGACAAAAACAGAAAACCAAAATATTTTAGATAACTTTTTTTTTCTTTTTTCCCGTTATTTGGGTGCAAAATAAGGACAAAAACAGAAAACCAAAATATTTCAGATACCTTTTGTTTTATTTTGTCCCGTTATTTGGGTGAAATAAGGATAAAAACAGATAACCAAAATATTTCAGATAACTTTTTTTTTTATTTTTTCCCGTTATTTGGGTGCAAAATAAGGACAAAAACAGAAAACCAAAATATTTCAGATAACTTTTTTTTTATTTTTTCCCGTTATTTGGGTGCAAAATAAGGACAAAAACAGAAAACCAAAATATATCAAATAACTTTTATTTTATTTTTTCCCGTTATTTGGGTGCAAAATAAGGACAAAAACGGAAAACCAAAATATTTCAAATAACTTTTTTTTATTTTTTCCCATTATTTGGGTGCAAAATAAGGACAAAAACAGAAAACCAAAATATTTCAGATAATTTTTTTTTTTATTTTTTCCCGTTATTTGGGTGCAAAATAAGGACAAAAACATAAAACCAAAATATTTCAAATAACTTTTTTTTTATTTTTTCCCGTTATTTGGTTGCTAAATAAGGACAAAATAGAAAACCAAAATATTTCAGATAACTTTTTTTTCTTTTTTCCCGTTATTTGAGTGCAAAATAAGGACAAAAACAGAAAACAAAAATATTTCAAATACCTTTTTTTTTCTTTTTTCCCGTTATTTGGGTGCAAAATAAGGACAAAAACAGAAAATCAAAATATTTCAAATAATTTTTTTTTTTTTCCCGTTATTTGGGTGCAAAATAAGGACAAAAACAGAAAACCAAAATATATCAAATAACTTTTATTTTATTTTTTCCCGTTATTTGGGTGCAAAATAAGGACAAAAACGGAAAACCAAAATATTTCAAATAATTTTTTTTTATTTTTTCCCATTATTTGGGTGCAAAATAAGGACAAAAACAGAAAACCAAAATATTTCAGATAATTTTTTTTTTTATTTTTTCCCGTTATTTGGGTGCAAAATAAGGACAAAAACATAAAACCAAAATATTTCAAATAACTTTTTTTTTTATTTTTTCCCGTTATTTGGTTGCTAAATAAGGACAAAAAAGAAAACCAAAATATTTCAGATAACTTTTTTTCTTTTTTCCCGTTATTTGGGTGCAAAATAAGGACAAAAACAGAAAACAAAAATATTTCAAATACCTTTTTTTTTCTTTTTTCCCGTTATTTGGGTGCAAAATAAGGACAAAAACAGAAAATCAAAATATTTCAAATAATTTTTTTTTTTCCCGTTATTTGGGTGCAAAATAAGGACAAAAAGAGAAAACCAAAATATTTTAGAAAACTTTTTTTTTCTTTTTTCCCGTTATTTGGGTGCAAAATAAGGACAAAAACAGAAAACCAAAATATTTCAGATACCTTTTGTTTTATTTTGTCCCGTTATTTGGATGAAATAAGGATAAAAACAGAAAACCAAAATATTTCAGATAACTTTTTTTTTTATTTTTTCCCGTTATTTGGGTGCAAAATAAGGACAAAAACAGAAAACCAAAATATTTCAGATAACTTTTTTTTTATTTTTTCCCGTTATTTGGGTGCAAAATAAGGACAAAAACAGAAAACCAAAATATATCAAATAACTTTTATTTTATTTTTTCCCGTTATTTGGGTGCAAAATAAGGACAAAAACGGAAAACCAAAATATTTCAAATAACTTTTTTTTATTTTTTCCCATTATTTGGGTGCAAAATAAGGACAAAAACAGAAAACCAAAATATTTCAGATAATTTTTTTTTTTATTTTTTCCCGTTATTTGGGTGCAAAATAAGGACAAAAACATAAAACCAAAATATTTCAAATAACTTTTTTTTTTATTTTTTCCCGTTATTTGGTTGCTAAATAAGGACAAAAAAGAAAACCAAAATATTTCAGATAACTTTTTTTTCTTTTTTCCCGTTATTTGAATGCAAAATAAGGACAAAAACAGAAAACAAAAATATTTCAAATACCTTTTTTTTCTTTTTTCCCGTTATTTGGGTGCAAAATAAGGACAAAAACAGAAAATCAAAATATTTCAAATAATTTTTTTTTTTTTCCCGTTATTTGGGTGCAAAATAAGGACAAAAACAGAAAACCAAAATATTTTAGATAACTTTTTTTTTCTTTTTTCCCGTTATTTGGGTGCAAAATAAGGACAAAAACAGAAAACCAAAATATTTCAGATACCTTTTGTTTTATTTTGTGCCGTTATTTAGGTGCAAAATAAGGACAAAAACAGAAAACCAAAATATTTCAGATAACTTTTTTTTTATATTTCCCGTTATTTGGGTGCAATATAAGGACAAATACAGAAAACCAAAATATTTCAAATAACTTTTTTTTTCTTTATTCCCGTTATTTGGGTGCAAAATAAGGACAAAAACAGAAAACCAAAATATTTCAAATAACTTTTGTTTTATTTTTTCCCGTTATTTGGGTGCAAAATAAGGACAAAAACAGAAAACCAAAATATTTCAAATAAATTTTTTTTATTTCTTCCCGTTATTTGGGTGCAAAAAAAGGATAAAAACAGAAAACCAAAATATTTCAAATAACTTTTTTTTGATTTTTTCCCGTTATTTGGGTGCAAAATAAGGACAAAAAAACAGAAAACCAAAATATTTCAGATAACTTTTTTTTTCTTTTTTCCCGTTATTTTTGTGCAAAATAAGGACAAAAACAGAAAACCAAAATATTTCAGATAACTTTTTTTTTATTTTGTCCCGTTATTTAGGTGCAAAATAAGGACAAAAACAGAAAACCAAAATATTTCAGATAACTTTTTTTTTATTTTTTCCCGTTATTTGGGTGCAAAATAAGGACAAAAACAGAAAACCAAAATATTTCAAATAACTTTTTTTTATTTTTTCCCGTTATTTAGGTTCAAAATAAGGACAAAAACAGAAAACCAAAATATTTCAGATAATTTTTTTTTATTTTGCCCCGTTATTTAGGTGCAAAATAAGGACAAAAACAGAAAACCAAAATATTTCAGATAACTTTTTTTTTATTTTTTCCCGTTATTTGGGTGCAAAATAAGGACAAAAACAGAAAACCAAAATATTTCAAATAACTTTTTTTTAATTTTTTCCCGTTATTTAGGTTCAAAATAAGGACAAAAACAGAAAACCAAAATATTTCAGATAACTTTTTATTTTATTTTTTCCCGTTATTTGGGTGCAAAATAAGGACAAAAACAGAAAACCAAAATATTTCAAATAACTTTTATTTTATTTTTTCCCGTTATTTGGGTGCAAAATAAGGACAAAAACGGAAAACCAAAATTTTTCAAATAACTTTTTTTATTTTTTCCCGTTATTTGGGTGCAAAATAAGGACAAAAACGGAAAACCAAAATATTTCAGATAAATTTTTTTTTTATTTTTTCCCGTTATTTGGGTGCAAAATAAGGACAAAAACATAAAACCAAAATATTTCAAATAACTTTTTTTTTATTTTTTCCCGTTATTTGGTTGCAAAATAAGGACAAAAACAGAAAACCAAAATATTTCAGATAACTTTTTTCTTTTTTCCCGTTATTTGGGTGCAAAATAAGGACAAAACAGAAAACCAAAATATTTCAAATAACTTTTATTTTATTTTTTCCCGTTATTTGGGTCCAAAATAAGGACAAAAACGGAAAACCAAAATATTTCAAATAACTTTTTTTTATTTTTTCCCGTTATTTAGTGCAAAATAAGGACAAAAACAGAAAACCAAAATATTTCAGATAAATTTTTTTTTTTTTTTTTCACGTTATTTGGGTGCAAAATAAGGACAAAAACATAAAACCAAAATATTTCAAATAACTTTTTTTTTATTTTTTCCCGTTATTTGGTTGCAAAATAAGGACAAAAACAGAAAACCAAAATATTTCATTTATTTTTTTTTATTTTTTCCCGTTTTTTGGGTGCAAAATAAGGACAAAAACAAAAAACCAAATAATTTCAAATAACTTTTTTTTTATTTTTTGCCGTTATTTAAGTGTAAAATAAGGACAAAAACAGAAAACCCCCGTTATTTGGGTGCAAAATAAGGCCAAAAACAGAAAACCAAAATATTTCAAATACTTTTTTTTTTTCTTTTTTCCCATTATTTGGGTGCAAAATAAGGACACATGCAGAAAACCAAAATATTTCAAATAACTTTTTTTTCTTTTTTCCCGTTATTTGGGTGCAAAATAAGGACAAAAACAGAAAACCAAAATATTTCATTTATTTTTTTTTTATTTTTTCCCGTTTTTTGGGTGCAAAATAAGGACAAAAACAAAAAACCAAATAATTTCAAATAACTTTTTTTTTATTTTTTGCCGTTATTTAAGTGCAAAATAAGGACAAAAACAGAAAACCAAAATATTTCAGGTAACTTTTTTTTTATTTTTTCCCGTTATTTGGGTGCAAAATAAGGACAAAAACAGAAAACCAAAATATTTCAAATAACTTTTATTTTATTTTTTCCCGTTATTTGGGTGCAAAATAAGGACAAAAACGGAAAACCAAAATATTTCAAATAACTTTTTTTTATTTTTTGCCCGTTATTTGGGTGCAAAATAAGGACAAAAACAGAAAACCAAAATATTTCAGATAACTTTTTTTTTATTTTGTCCCGTTATTTAGGTGCAAAATAAGGACAAAAACAGAAACCCAAAATATTTCAGATAACTTTTTTTTTATTTTTTCCCGTTTTTTGGGTGCAAAATAAGGATAAAAACAGAAAAACAAAATATTTCAGATAACTTTTATTTTATTTTTTCCCGTTATTTGGGTGCAAAATAAGGACAAAAACGGAAAACAAAAATATTTCAGATAACTTTTTTTTTCTTTTTTCCCGTTATTTGGGTGCAAAATAAGGACAAAAACAGCAAACCAAAATATTTCAATTACCTTTTTTTTTATTTTTCCCGATATTTGGGTGCAAAATAAGGACAAAAACGGAAAACCAAAATATTTCAAATAACTTTTTTTTATTTTTTCCCGTTATTTGGGTGCAAAATAAGGACAAAAACAGAAAACCAAAATATTTCAGATAAAATTTTTTTTATTTTTTCCCGTTATTTGGGTGCAAAATAAGGACAAAAACATAAAACCAAAATATTTCAAATAACTTTTTTTTTATTTTTTCCCGTTATTTGGGTGCAAAATAAAGACAAAAACAGAAACCAAAATATTTCAGATCACTTTTTTTTCTTTTTTCCCGTTATTTGGGTGCAAAATAAGGACAAAAACAGAAAACCAAAATATTTCAAATACCTTTTTTTTTCTTTTTTCCCGTTATTTGGGTGCAAAATAAGGACAAAAACAGAAAACCAAAATATTTCAGGTAACTTTTTTTTTATTTTTTCCCGTTATTTGGGTGCAAAATAAGGACAAAAACAGAAAACCAAAATATTTCAAATAACTTTTTTTTTTATTTTTTCCCGTTTTTTGGGTGCAAAATAAGGACAAAAACAAAAAACCAAATTATTTCAAATAATTTTTTTTTTATTTTTTGTCGTTATTTGGGTGCAAAATAAGTACAAAAACAGAAAATCAAAATATTTCAGATAACTTTTTTTTTTATTTTGTCCCGTTATTTAGGTGCAAAATAAGGACAAAAACAGAAAACCAAAATATTTCAAATAACTTTTTTTTTCTTTTTTCCCGTTATTTGTGTGCAAAATAAAGATAAAAACAGAAAACCAAAATATTTCAGATAACTTTTTTTTTATTTTTTCCCGTTATTTGGGTGCAAATTAAGGACAAAAACAGAAAACCAAAATATTTCAGATAATTTTTTTTTATTTTTTCCCGTTATTTGGGTGCAAAATAAGGACAAAAACAGAAAACCAAAATATTTCAGATAACTTTTTTTTCTTTTTTCCCGTTATTTGGGTGCAAAATAAGGACAAAAACAGAAAACCAAAATATTTCAATTTCCTTTTTTTTTATTTTTCCCGATATTTGGGTGCAAAATAAGGACAAAAACGGAAAACCAAAATATTTCAAATAACTTTTTTTTATTTTTTCCCGTTATTTGGGTGCAAAATAAGGACAAAAACAGAAAACCAAAATATTTCAGATAAATATTTTTTTTATTTTTTCCCGTTATTTGGGTGCAAATTAAGGACAAAAACATAAAACCAAAATATTTCAAATAACTTTTTTTTTATTTTTTCCCGTTATTTGGGTGCAAAATAAGGACAAAAACAGAAAACCAAAATATTTCAGATCACTTTTTTTTCTATTTTCCCGTTATTTGGGTGCAAAATAAGGACAAAAACAGAAAACCAAAATATTTCAAATACCTTTTTTTTTCTTTTTTCCCGTTATTTGGGTGCAAAATAAGGACAAAAACAGAAAACCAAAATATTTCAGGTAACTTTTTTTTTATTTTTTCCCGTTATTTGGGTGCAAAATAAGGACAAAAACAGAAAACCAAAATATTTCAAATAACTTTTTTTTTATTTTTTCCCGTTTTTTGGGTGCAAAATAAGGACAAAAACAAAAAACCAAATTATTTCAAATAAATTTTTTTTTATTTTTTGCCGTTATTTGGGTGCAAAATAAGGACAAAAACAGAAAACCAAAATATTTCAGATAACTTTTTTTTTATTTTGTCCCGTTATTTAGGTGCAAAATAAGGACAAAAACAGAAAACCAAAATATTTCAAATAACTTTTTTTTTCTTTTTTCCCGTTATTTGGGTGCAAAATAAAGATAAAAACAGAAAACCAAAATATTTCAGATAACTTTTTTTTTATTTTTTCCCGTTATTTGGGTGCAAATTAAGGACAAAAACAGAAAACCAAAATATTTCAGATAATTTTTTTTTATTTTTTCCCGTTATTTGGGTGCAAAATAAGGACAAAAACAGAAAACCAAAATATTTCAGATACATTTTTTTTTTCTTTTTCCCCGTTATTTGGGTGCAAAATAAGGACAAAAACATAAAACCAAAATATTTCAAATAACTTTTTTTTTATTTTTTCCCGTTATTTGGTTGCAAAATAAGGACAAAAACAGAAAACCAAAATATTTCAGATAACTTTTTTTTTCTTTTTTCTCGTTATTTGGGTGCAAAATAAGGACAAAAACAGAAAACCAAAATATTTCAATTACCTTTTTTTTTATTTTTCCCGTTATTTGGGTGCAAAATAAGGACAAAAACGGAAAACCAAAATATTTCAAATAACTTTTTTTTATTTTTTCCCGTTATTTGGGTGCAAAATAAAGATAAAAACAGAAAACCAAAATATTTCAGATAACTTTTTTTTTATTTTTTCCCCTTATTTGGGTGCAAATTAAGGACAAAAACAGAAAACCAAAATATTTCAGATAATTTTTTTTTATTTTTTCCCGTTATGTGGGTGCAAAATAAGGACAAAAACAGAAAACTAAAATATTTCAAATAATTTTTTTAAAATTTTTTCCCGTTATTTGGGTGCAAAATAAGGACAAAAACAGAAAACCAAAATATTTCAGATAACTTTTTTTTTATATTGTCCCGTTATTTGGGTGCAAAATAAGGACAAAAACAGAAAACCAAAATATTTCAAATAATTTTTTAAAATTTTTTCCCGTTATTTGGGTGCAAAATAAGGACAAAAACAGAAAACCAAAATATTTCAAATAACTTTTTGTTTCTTTTTTCCCGTTATTTGGGTGCAAAATAAAGATAAAAACAGAAAACCAAAATATTTCAGATAACTTTTTTTTGTTTTTTCCCGTTATTTGGGTGCAAAATAAGGACAAAAACAGAAAACCAAAATATTTCAGATAACTTTTTTTTTATTTTGTCCCGTTATTTGGGTGCAAAATAAGGACAAAAACAGAAAACCAAAATATTTCAAATAATTTTTTTAAAATTTTTTCCCGTTATTTGGGTGCAAAATAAGGACAAAAACAGAAAACCAAAATATTTCAAATAACTTTTTTTTTCTTTTTTCTCGTTATTTGGGTGCAAAATAAGGACAAAAACAGAAAACCAAAATATTTCAGATAACTTTTTTTTTATTTTTTCCCGTTATTTGGGTGCAAAATAAGGACAAAAACAGAAAACCAAAATATTTCAGATAATTTTTTTTTTTATTTTTTCCCGTTATTTGGGTGCAAAATAAGGACAAAAACAGAAAACCAAAATATTTCAAATAACTTTTTTTTTTATTTTTTCCCGTTATTTGGTTGCTAAATAAGGACAAAAAAGAAAACCAAAATATTTCAGATAACTTTTTTTTCTTTTTTTCCCGTTATTTGAGTGCAAAATAAGGACAAAAACAGAAAACAAAAATATTTCAAATACCTTTTTTTTTCTTTTTTCCCGTTATTTGGGTGCAAAATAAGGACAAAAACAGAAAATCAAAATATTTCAAATAATTTTTTTTTTTTCCCGTTATTTGGGTGCAAAATAAGGACAAAAACAGAAAACCAAAATATTTTAGATAACTTTTTTTTTCTTTTTTCCCGTTATTTGGGTGCAAAATAAGGACAAAAACAGAAAACCAAAATATTTCAGATACCTTTTGTTTTATTTTGTCCCGTTATTTAGGTGCAAAATAAGGACAAAAACAGAAAACCAAAATATTTCAGATAACTTTTTTTTTATATTTCCCGTTATTTGGGTGCAATATAAGGACAAATACAGAAAACCAAAATATTTCAAATAACTTTTTTTTTCTTTATTCCCGTTATTTGGGTGCAAAATAAGGACAAAAACAGAAAACCAAAATATTTCAAATAACTTTTGTTTTATTTTTTCCCGTTATTTGGGTGCAAAATAAGGACAAAAACAGAAAACCATAATATTTCAAATAAATTTTTTTTATTTCTTCCCGTTATTTGGGTGCAAAAAAAGGATAAAAACAGAAAACCAAAATATTTCAAATAACTTTTTTTTGATTTTTTCCCGTTATTTGGGTGCAAAATAAGGACAAAAAAACAGAAAACCAAAATATTTCAGATAACTTTTTTTTTCTTTTTTCCCGTTATTTTTGTGCAAAATAAGGACAAAAACAGAAAACCAAAATATTTCAGATAACTTTTTTTTTATTTTGTCCCGTTATTTAGGTGCAAAATAAGGACAAAAACAGAAAACCAAAATATTTCAGATAACTTTTTTTTTATTTTTTCCCGTTATTTGGGTGCAAAATAAGGACAAAAACAGAAAACCAAAATATTTCAAATAACTTTTTTTTATTTTTTCCCGTTATTTAGGTTCAAAATAAGGACAAAAACAGAAAACCAAAATATTTCAGATAATTTTTTTTTATTTTGCCCCGTTATTTAGGTGCAAAATAAGGACAAAAACAGAAAACCAAAATATTTCAGATAACTTTTTTTTTATTTTTTCCCGTTATTTGGGTGCAAAATAAGGACAAAAACAGAAAACCAAAATATTTCAAATAACTTTTTTTTAATTTTTTCCCGTTATTTAGGTTCAAAATAAGGACAAAAACAGAAAACCAAAATATTTCAGATAACTTTTTTTTTTATTTTTTCCCGTTATTGGGGTGCAAAATATGGACAAAAACAGAAAACCAAAATATTTCAAATAACTTTTATTTTATTTTTTCCCGTTATTTGGGTGCAAAATAAGGACAAAAACGGAAAACCAAAATATTTCAGATAAATTTTTTTTTTATTTTTTACCGTTATTTGGGTGCAAAATAAGGACAAAAACATAAAACCAAAATATTTCAAATAACTTTTTTTTTATTTTTTCCCGTTATTTGGTTGCAAAATAAGGACAAAAACAGAAAACCAAAATATTTCAGATAACTTTTTTTCTTTTTTCCCGTTATTTGGGTGCAAAATAAGGACAAAAACAGAAAACCAAAATATTTCAAATAACTTTTATTTTATTTTTCCCGTTATTTGGGTCCAAAATAAGGACAAAAACGGAAAACCAAAATATTTCAAATAACTTTTTTTTATTTTTTCCCGTTATTTAGTGCAAAATAAGGACAAAAACAGAAAACCAAAATATTTCAGATAAATTTTTTTTTTATTTTTTCACGTTATTTGGGTGCAAAATAAGGACAAAAACATAAAACCAAAATATTTCAAATAACTTTTTTTTTATTTTTTCCCGTTATTTGGTTGCAAAATAAGTACAAAAACAGAAAACCAAAATATTTCATTTATTTTTTTTTATTTTTTTCCCGTTTTTTGGGTGCAAAATAAGGACAAAAACAAAAAACCAAATAATTTCAAATAACTTTTTTTTTATTTTTTGCCGTTATTTAAGTGTAAAATAAGGACAAAAACAGAAAACCAAAATATTTCAGGTAACTTTTTTTTCTTTTTTCCCGTTATTTGGGTGCAAAATAAGGCCAAAAACAGAAAACCAAAATATTTCAAATACTTTTTTTTTTCTTTTTTCCCATTATTTGGGTGCAAAATAAGGACACATGCAGAAAACCAAAATATTTCAAATAACTTTTTTTTCTTTTTTCCCGTTATTTGGGTGCAAAATAAGGACAAAAACAGAAAACCAAAATATTTCAGATAACTTTTTTTTTTATTTTTTCCCGTTATTGGGGTGCAAAATATGGACAAAAACAGAAAACCAAAATATTTCAAATAACTTTTATTTTATTTTTTCCCGTTATTTGGGTGCAAAATAAGGACAAAAACGGAAAACCAAAATATTTCAAATAACTTATTTTTATTTTTTCCCGTTATTTGGGTGCAAAATAAGGACAAAAACAGAAAACCAAAATATTTCAGATAACTTTTTTTTTATTTTGTCCCGTTATTTAGGTGCAAAATAAGGACAAAAACAGAAACCCAAAATATTTCAGATAACTTTTTTTTTATTTTTTCCCGTTTTTTGGGTGCAAAATAAGGATAAAAACAGAAAAACAAAATATTTCAGATAACTTTTATTTTATTTTTTCCCGTTATTTGGGTGCAAAATAAGGACAAAAACGGAAAACAAAAATATATTAGATAACTTTTTTTTTCTTTTTTCCCGTTATTTGGGTGCAAAATAAGGACAAAAACAGAAAACCAAAATATTTCAATTACCTTTTTTTTTATTTTTCCCGATATTTGGGTGCAAAATAAGGACAAAAACGGAAAACCAAAATATTTCAAATAACTTTTTTTTATTTTTTCCCGTTATTTGGGTGCAAAATAAGGACAAAAACAGAAAACCAAAATATTTCAGATAAATTTTTTTTTTATTTTTTCCCGTTATTTGGGTGCAAAATAAGGACAAAAACATAAAACCAAAATATTTCAAATAACTTTTTTTTATTTTTTCCCGTTATTTGGGTGCAAAATAAGGACAAAAACAGAAACCAAAATATTTCAGATCACTTTTTTTTCTTTTTTCCCGTTATTTGGGTGCAAAATAAGGACAAAAACAGAAAACCAAAATATTTCAAATACCTTTTTTTTTCTTTTTTCCCGTTATTTGGGTGCAAAATAAGGACAAAAACAGAAAACCAAAATATTTCAGGTAACTTTTTTTTATTTTTTCCCGTTATTTGGGTGCAAAATAAGGACAAAAACAGAAAACCAAAATATTTCAAATAACTTTTTTTTTATTTTTTCCCGTTTTTTGGGTGCAAAATAAGGACAAAAACAAAAAACCAAATTATTTCAAATAATTTTTTTTTTATTTTTTGCCGTTATTTGGGTGCAAAATAAGTACAAAAACAGAAAATCAAAATATTTCAGATAACTTTTTTTTTATTTTTTCCCGTTATTTGGGTGCAAAATAAGGACAAAAACAGAAAACCATAATATTTCAAATAAATTTTTTTTATTTCTTCCCGTTATTTGGGTGCAAAAAAAGGATAAAAACAGAAAACCAAAATATTTCAAATAACTTTTTTTTGATTTTTTCCCGTTATTTGGGTGCAAAATAAGGACAAAAAAACAGAAAACCAAAATATTTCAGATAACTTTTTTTTTCTTTTTTCCCGTTATTTTTGTGCAAAATAAGGACAAAAACAGAAAACCAAAATATTTCAGATAACTTTTTTTTTATTTTGTCCCGTTATTTAGGTGCAAAATAAGGACAAAAACAGAAAACCAAAATATTTCAGATAACTTTTTTTTTATTTTTTCCCGTTATTTGGGTGCAAAATAAGGACAAAAACAGAAAACCAAAATATTTCAAATAACTTTTTTTTATTTTTTCCCGTTATTTAGGTTCAAAATAAGGACAAAAACAGAAAACCAAAATATTTCAGATAATTTTTTTTTATTTTGCCCCGTTATTTAGGTGCAAAATAAGGACAAAAACAGAAAACCAAAATATTTCAGATAACTTTTTTTTTATTTTTTCCCGTTATTTGGGTGCAAAATAAGGACAAAAACAGAAAACCAAAATATTTCAAATAACTTTTTTTTAATTTTTTCCCGTTATTTAGGTTCAAAATAAGGACAAAAACAGAAAACCAAAATATTTCAGATAACTTTTTTTTTTATTTTTTCCCGTTATTGGGGTGCAAAATATGGACAAAAACAGAAAACCAAAATATTTCAAATAACTTTTATTTTATTTTTTCCCGTTATTTGGGTGCAAAATAAGGACAAAAACGGAAAACCAAAATATTTCAGATAAATTTTTTTTTTATTTTTTACCGTTATTTGGGTGCAAAATAAGGACAAAAACATAAAACCAAAATATTTCAAATAACTTTTTTTTTATTTTTTCCCGTTATTTGGTTGCAAAATAAGGACAAAAACAGAAAACCAAAATATTTCAGATAACTTTTTTTCTTTTTTCCCGTTATTTGGGTGCAAAATAAGGACAAAAACAGAAAACCAAAATATTTCAAATAACTTTTATTTTATTTTTCCCGTTATTTGGGTCCAAAATAAGGACAAAAACGGAAAACCAAAATATTTCAAATAACTTTTTTTTATTTTTTCCCGTTATTTAGTGCAAAATAAGGACAAAAACAGAAAACCAAAATATTTCAGATAAATTTTTTTTTTATTTTTTCACGTTATTTGGGTGCAAAATAAGGACAAAAACATAAAACCAAAATATTTCAAATAACTTTTTTTTTATTTTTTCCCGTTATTTGGTTGCAAAATAAGTACAAAAACAGAAAACCAAAATATTTCATTTATTTTTTTTTATTTTTTCCCGTTTTTTGGGTGCAAAATAAGGACAAAAACAAAAAACCAAATAATTTCAAATAACTTTTTTTTTATTTTTTGCCGTTATTTAAGTGTAAAATAAGGACAAAAACAGAAAACCAAAATATTTCAGGTAACTTTTTTTTCTTTTTTCCCGTTATTTGGGTGCAAAATAAGGCCAAAAACAGAAAACCAAAATATTTCAAATACTTTTTTTTTTCTTTTTTCCCATTATTTGGGTGCAAAATAAGGACACATGCAGAAAACCAAAATATTTCAAATAACTTTTTTTTCTTTTTTCCCGTTATTTGGGTGCAAAATAAGGACAAAAACAGAAAACCAAAATATTTCAGATAACTTTTTTTTTTATTTTTTCCCGTTATTGGGGTGCAAAATATGGACAAAAACAGAAAACCAAAATATTTCAAATAACTTTTATTTTATTTTTTCCCGTTATTTGGGTGCAAAATAAGGACAAAAACGGAAAACCAAAATATTTCAAATAACTTATTTTTATTTTTTCCCGTTATTTGGGTGCAAAATAAGGACAAAAACAGAAAACCAAAATATTTCAGATAACTTTTTTTTTATTTTGTCCCGTTATTTAGGTGCAAAATAAGGACAAAAACAGAAACCCAAAATATTTCAGATAACTTTTTTTTTATTTTTTCCCGTTTTTTGGGTGCAAAATAAGGATAAAAACAGAAAAACAAAATATTTCAGATAACTTTTATTTTATTTTTTCCCGTTATTTGGGTGCAAAATAAGGACAAAAACGGAAAACAAAAATATATCAGATAACTTTTTTTTTCTTTTTTCCCGTTATTTGGGTGCAAAATAAGGACAAAAACAGAAAACCAAAATATTTCAATTACCTTTTTTTTTATTTTTCCCGATATTTGGGTGCAAAATAAGGACAAAAACGGAAAACCAAAATATTTCAAATAACTTTTTTTTATTTTTTCCCGTTATTTGGGTGCAAAATAAGGACAAAAACAGAAACCAAAATATTTCAGATCACTTTTTTTTAATTTTTCCCGTTATTTGGGTGCAAAATAAGGACAAAAACAGAAACCAAAATATTTCAGATCACTTTTTTTTCTTTTTTCCCGTTATTTGGGTGCAAAATAAGGACAAAAACAGAAAACCAAAATATTTCAAATACCTTTTTTTTTCTTTTTTCCCGTTATTTGGGTGCAAAATAAGGACAAAAACAGAAAACCAAAATATTTCAGGTAACTTTTTTTTATTTTTTCCCGTTATTTGGGTGCAAAATAAGGACAAAAACAGAAAACCAAAATATTTCAAATAACTTTTTTTTTATTTTTTCCCGTTTTTTGGGTGCAAAATAAGGACAAAAACAAAAAACCAAATTATTTCAAATAATTTTTTTTTTATTTTTTGCCGTTATTTGGGTGCAAAATAAGTACAAAAACAGAAAATCAAAATATTTCAGATAACTTTTTTTTTATTTTGTCCCGTTATTTAGGTGCAAAATAAGGACAAAAACAGAAAACCAAAATTTTTCAAATAACTTTTTTTTTCTTTTTTCCCGTTATTTGTGTGCAAAATAAAGATAAAAACAGAAAACCAAAATATTTCAGATAACTTTTTTTTTATTTTTTCCCGTTATTTGGGTGCAAATTAAGGACAAAAACAGAAAACCAAAATATTTCAGATAATTTTTTTTTATTTTTTCCCGTTATTTGGGTGCAAAATAAGGACAAAAACAGAAAACCAAAATATTTCAGATAACTTTTTTTTTCTTTTTTCCCGTTATTTGGGTGCAAAATAAGGACAAAAACAGAAAACCAAAATATTTCAATTTCCTTTTTTTTTATTTTTCCCGATATTTGGGTGCAAAATAAGGACAAAAACGGAAAACCAAAATATTTCAAATAACTTTTTTTTATTTTTTCCCGTTATTTGGGTGCAAAATAAGGACAAAAACAGAAAACCAAAATATTTCAGATAAATATTTTTTTTATTTTTTCCCGTTATTTGGGTGCAAAATAAGGACAAAAACATAAAACCAAAATATTTCAAATAACTTTTTTTTTATTTTTTCCCGTTATTTGGGTGCAAAATAAAGATAAAAACAGAAAACCAAAATATTTCAGATAACTTTTTTTTTCTTTTTTCCCGTTATTTGGGTGCAAATTAAGGACAAAAACAGAAAACCAAAATATTTCAGATAATTTTTTTTTATTTTTTCCCGTTATTTGGGTGCAAAATAAGGACAAAAACAGAAAACCAAAATATTTCAGATATTTTTTGTTCTTTTTTCCCGGTATTTGTGTGCAAAATAAAGATAAAAACAGAAAACCAAAATATTTCAGATAACTTTTTTTTTATTTTTTCCCGTTATTTGGGTGCAAAATAAGGACAAAAACAGAAAACCAAAATATTTCAGATAAATATTTTTTTTATTTTTTCCCGTTATTTGGGTGCAAAATAAGGACAAAAACATAAAACCAAAATATTTCAAATAACTTTTTTTTTATTTTTTCCCGTTATTTGGGTGCAAAATAAGGACAAAAACAGAAAACCAAAATATTTCAGATCACTTTTTTTTTCTTTTTTCCCGTTATTTGGGTGCAAAATAAAGATAAAAACAGAAAACCAAAATATTTCAGATAACTTTTTTTTTTCTTTTTTCTCGTTATTTGGCGGCAAAATAAGGACAAAAACAGAAAACCAAAATATTTCAATTACTTTTTTTTTTCTTTTTTCCCGTTATTTGTGTGCAAAATAAAGATAAAAACAGAAAACCAAAATATTTCAGATAACTTTTTTTTTATTTTTTCCCGTTATTTGGGTGCAAATTAAGGACAAAAACAGAAAACCAAAATATTTCAGATAATTTTTTTTTATTTTTTCCCGTTATTTGGGTGCAAAATAAGGACAAAAACAGAAAACCAAAATATTTCAGATAACTTTTTTTTTCTTTTTTCCCGTTATTTGGGTGCAAAATAAGGACAAAAACAGAAAACCAAAATATTTCAGGTAACTTTTTTTTTATTTTTTCCCGTTATTTGGGTGCAAAATAAGGACAAAAACAAAAAACCAAAATATTTCAAATAACTTTTTTTTTATTTTTTCCCGTTTTTTGGGTGCAAAATAAGGACAAAAACAAAAAACCAAATTATTTCAAATAAATTTTTTTTTATTTTTTGCCGTTATTTGGGTGCAAAATAAGGACAAAAACAGAAAACCAAAATATTTCAGATAACTTTTTTTTTATTTTGTCCCGTTATTTAGGTGCAAAATAAGGACAAAAACAGAAAACCAAAATATTTCAAATAACTTTTTTTTTCTTTTTTCCCGTTATTTGGGTGCAAAATAAAGATAAAAACAGAAAACCAAAATATTTCAGATAACTTTTTTTTTATTTTTTCCCGTTATTTGGGTGCAAATTAAGGACAAAAACAGAAAACCAAAATATTTCAGATAATTTTTTTTTATTTTTTCCCGTTATTTGGGTGCAAAATAAGGACAAAAACAGAAAACCAAAATATTTCAGATACATTTTTTTTTTCTTTTTCCCCGTTATTTGGGTGCAAAATAAGGACAAAAACATAAAACCAAAATATTTCAAATAACTTTTTTTTTATTTTTTCCCGTTATTTGGGTGCAAAATAAGGACAAAAACAGAAAACCAAAATATTTCAGATAACTTTTTTTTTTCTTTTTTCTCGTTATTTGGGTGCAAAATAAGGACAAAAACAGAAAACCAAAATATTTCAATTACCTTTTTTTTTATTTTTCCCGTTATTTGGGTGCAAAATAAGGACAAAAACGGAAAACCAAAATATTTCAAATAACTTTTTTTTATTTTTTCCCGTTATTTGGGTGCAAAATAAGGACAAAAACAGAAAACCAAAATATTTCAGATAACTTTTTTTTCTTTTTTCCCGTTATTTGGGTGCAAAATAAGGACAAAAACAGAAAACCAAAATATTTCAAATAACTTTTTTTTTATTTTTTCCCGTTATTTGGGTGCAAAATAAGGACAAAAACAGAAAACCAAAATATTTCAGATAACTTTTTTTTCTTTTTTCCCGTTATTTGGGTGCAAAATAAGGACAAAAACAGAAAACCAAAATATTTCAAATACCTTTTTTTTTCTTTTTTCCCGTTATTTGGGTGCAAAATAAGGACAAAAACAGAAAACCAAAGTTATTTCAAATAACTTTTTTTTCTTTTTTCCCGTTATTTGGGTGCAAAATAAGGACAAAAACAGAAAACCAAAATATTTCAAATAACTTTTTTTTTATTTTTTCCCGTTTTTTGGGTGCAAAATAAGGACAAAAACAAAAAACCAAATTATTTCAAATAAATTTTTTTTTATTTTTTGCTGTTATTTGGGTGCAAAATAAGGACAAAAACAGAAAACCAAAATATATCAGGTAACTTTTTTTTTAATTTTTTTTCGTTATTTGGGTGCAAAATAAGGACAAAAACAGAAAACCAAAATATTTCAAATAACTTTTTGTTTCTTTTTTCCCGTTATTTGGGTGCAAAATAAAGATAAAAACAGAAAACCAAAATATTTCAGATAACTTTTTTTTTATTTTTTCCCCTTATTTGGGTGCAAATTAAGGACAAAAACAGAAAACCAAAATATTTCAGATAATTTTTTTTTATTTTTTCCCGTTATGTGGGTGCAAAATAAGGACAAAAACAGAAAACTAAAATATTTCAAATAATTTTTTTAAAATTTTTTCCCGTTATTTGGGTGCAAAATAAGGACAAAAACAGAAAACCAAAATATTTCAGATAACTTTTTTTTTATTTTGTCCCGTTATGTGGGTGCAAAATAAGGACAAAAACAGAAAACCAAAATATTTCAAATAATTTTTTTAAAATTTTTTCCCGTTATTTGGGTGCAAAATAAGGACAAAAACAGAAAACCAAAATATTTCAAATAACTTTTTGTTTCTTTTTTCCCGTTATTTGGGTGCAAAATAAAGATAAAAACAGAAAACCAAAATATTTCAGATAACTTTTTTTTGTTTTTTCCCGTTATTTGGGTGCAAAATAAGGACAAAAACAGAAAACCAAAATATTTCAGATAACTTTTTTTTTATTTTGTCCCGTTATTTGGGTGCAAAATAAGGACAAAAACAGAAAACCAAAATATTTCAAATAATTTTTTTAAAATTTTTTCCCGTTATTTGGGTGCAAAATAAGGACAAAAACAGAAAACCAAAATATTTCAAATAACTTTTTTTTTCTTTTTTCTCGTTATTTGGGTGCAAAATAAGGACAAAAATATTTCAGATAACTTTTTTTTTATTTTTTCCCGTTATTTGGGTGCAAAATAAGGACAAAAACAGAAAACCAAAATATTTCCAATAACTTTTTTTTTGTATTTTCCGTTATTTGGGTGCAAATTAAGGACAAGAACAAAAACCAAAATATTTCAAATAACTTTTTTTTTATTTTTTCCCGTTATTTGGGTGCAAAATAAGGACAAAAACAGAAAACCAAAATATTTCAGATAACTTTTTTTTTATTTTGTCCCGTTATTTGGGTGCAAAATAAGGACAAAAACAGAAAACCAAAATTTTTCAAATAATTTTTTTAAAATTTTTTCCCGTTATTTGGGTGCAAAATAAGGACAAAAACAGAAAACCAAAATATTTCAAATAACTTTTTGTTTCTTTTTTCCCGTTATTTGGGTGCAAAATAAGGACAAAAACAGAAAACCAAAATATTTCAGATAACTTTTTTTTTATTTTGTCCCGTTATTTGGGTGCAAAATAAGGACAAAAACAGAAAACCAAAATATTTCAAAGAATTTTTTTAAAATTTTTTCCCGTTATTTGGGTGCAAAATAAGGACAAAAACAGAAAACCAAAATATTTCAAATAACTTTTTTTTTCTTTTTTCTCGTTATTTGGGTGCAAAATAAGGACAAAAACAGAAAACCAAAATATTTCAAATAACTTTTTTTTTATTTTTTCCCTTTATTTGGGTGCAAAATAAGGACAAAAACAGAAAACCAAAATATTTCAAATAATTTTTTTAAAATTTTTTCCCGTTATTTGGGTGCAAAATAAGGACAAAAACAGAAAACCAAAATATTTCAAATAACTTTTTTTTTCTTTTTTCTCGTTATTTGGGTGCAAAATAAGGACAAAAACAGAAAACCAAAATATTTCAGATAACTTTTTTTTTATTTTGTCCCGTTATTTGGGTGCAAAATAAGGACAAAAACAGAAAACCAAAATATTTCAAATAACTTTTTTTTTCTTTTTTCTCGTTATTTGGGTGCAAAATAAGGACAAAAACAGAAAACCAAAATATTTCAGATAACTTTTTTTTTATTTTTTCCCGTTATTTGGGTGCAAAATAAGGACAAAAACAGAAAACCAAAATATTTCAAATAACTTTTTTTTTATTTTTTTCTGTTATTTGGGTGCAAAATAAGGACAAAAACATAAAACCAAAATATTTCAAATAACGTTTTTTTTATTTTTTCCCGTTATTTGGGTGCAAAATAAGGACAAAAACAGAAAACCAAAATATTTCAGATAACTTTTTTTTTATTTTGTCCCGTTATTTGGGTGCAAAATAAGGACAAAAACAGAAAACCAAAATATTTCAAATAATTTTTTTTAAATTTTTTCCCGTTATTTGGGTGCAAAATAAGGACAAAAACAGAAAACCAAAATATTTCAAATAATTTTTTTAAAATTTTTTCCCGTTATTTGGGTGCAAAATAAGGACAAAAACAGAAAACCAAAATATTTCAAATAACTTTTTTTTTCTTTTTTCCCGTTATTTGGGTGCAAAATAAGGACAAAAACAGAAAACCAAAATATTTCAGATAACTTTTTTTTTATTTTTTCCCGTTATTTGGGTGCAAAATAAGGACAAAAACAGAAAACCAAAATATTTCAAATAACTTTTTTTTGTATTTTCCCGTTATTTGGCTGCAAATTAAGGACAAGAACAAAAACCAAAATATTTCAAATAACTTTTTTTTTATTTTTTCCCGTTATTTGGGTGCAAAATAGGGTCAAAAACATAAAACCAAAATATTTCAAATAACTTTTTTTTTATTTTTTTCCGTTATTTGGGTGCAAAATAAGGACAAAAACATAAAACCAAAATATTTCAAATAACTTTTTGTTTCTTTTTTCCCGTTATTTGGGTGCAAAATAAAGATAAAAACAGACAATTAAAATATTTCAGATAACTTTTTTTTTATTTTTTCCCGTTATTTGGGTGCAAAATAAGGACAAAAACAGAAAACCAAAATATTTCAGATAACTTTTTTTTTATTTTGTCCCGTTATTTGGGTGCAAAATAAGGACAAAAACAGAAAACCAAAATATTTCAAATAATTTTTTTAAAATTTTTTCCCGTTATTTGGGTGCAAAATAAGGACAAAAACAGAAAACCAAAATATTTCAAATAACTTTTTTTTTCTTTTTTCTCGTTATTTGGGTGCAAAATAAGGACAAAAACAGAAAACCAAAATATTTCAGATAACTTTTTTTTTATTTTGTCCCGTTATTTGGGTGCAAAATAAGGACAAAAACAGAAAACCAAAATATTTCAAATAATTTTTTTAAAATTTTTTCCCGTTATTTGGGTGCAAAATAAGGACAAAAACAGAAAACCAAAATATTTCAAATAACTTTTTTTTTCTTTTTTCTCGTTATTTGGGTGCAAAATAAGGACAAAAACAGAAAACCAAAATATTTCAGATAACTTTTTTTTTATTTTTTCCCGTTATTTGGGTGCAAAATAAGGACAAAAACAGAAAACCAAAATATTTCAAATAACTTTTTTTTTGTATTTTCCCGTTATTTGGGTGCAAATTAAGGACAAGAACAAAAACCAAAATATTTCAAATAACTTTTTTTTTATTTTTTCCCGTTATTTGGGTGCAAAATAGGGTCAAAAACATAAAACCAAAATATTTCAAATAACTTTTTTTTTATTTTTTTCCGTTATTTGGGTGCAAAATAAGGACAAAAACATAAAACCAAAATATTTCAAATAACGTTTTTTTTATTTTTTCCCGTTATTTGGTTGCAAAATAAGGACAAAAACAGAAAACCAAAATATTTCAGATAACTTTTTTTTCTTTTTTCCCGTTATTTGGGTGCAAAATAAGGACAAAAACAGAAAACCAAAATATTTCAAATACCTTTTTTTTTCTTTTTTCCCGTTATTTGGATGCAAAATAAGGACATAATCAGAAAACCAAAATATTTCAAATAACTTTTTTTTCTTTTTTCCCGTTATCTGGGTGCAAAATAAGGACAAAAACAGAAAACCAAAATATTTCAAATAACTTTTTTTTTATTTTTTTCCGTTTTTTGGGTGCAAAATAAGGACAAAAACAAAAAACCAAAATATTTCAAATAACTTTTTTTTATTTTTTCCCATTATTTGGGTGCAAAATAAGGACAAAAACAGAAAACCAAAATATTTCAGATAACTTTTTTTTTATTTTTTCCCGTTATTTGAGTGCAAAATAAGGACAAAAACAGAAAACCAAAATATTTCAAATAACTTTTTTTTATTTTGTCCCGTTATTTGGGTGCAAAATAAGGACAAAAACAGAAAACCAAAATATTTCAAATAACTTTTTTTTTATATTTTCCCGTTATTTAGGTGCAAAGTAAGGACAAAAACAGAAAACCAAAATATTTCAGATAACTTTTTTTTTATATTTCCCGTTATTTGGGTGCAAAATAAGGACAAAAACAGAAAACCACAATATTTCAAATAACTTTTTTTCTCTTTTTTTCCGTTATTTGGGTGCAAAATAAGGACAAAAACAGAAAACCAAAATATTTCAAATAACTTTTTTTTATTTTTTCCCGGTATTTGGGTGCAAAATAAGGACAAAAACAGAAAACCAAAATATTTCAAATAAATTTTTTTTATTTTTTCCCGTTATTTGGGTGCAAAATAAGAATAAAAACAGAAAACCAAAATATTTCAAATAACTTTTTTTTGATTTTTTGCCGTTATTTAGGTGCAAAATAAGGACAAAAACAGAAAACCAAAATATTTCAGATAACTTTTTTTATATTTCCCGTTATTTGGGTGCAAAATAAGGACAAAAACAGAAAACCAAAATATTTCAAATAACTTTTTTTTTCTTTTTTCCCGTTATTTGGGTGCAAAATAAGGACAAAAAAACAGAAAACCAAAATATTTCAGATAACTTTTTTTTTATTTTTTCCCGTTATTTGGGTACAAAATAAGGACAAAAACAGAAAACCAAAATATTTCAAATAACTTTTTTTTTATTTTTTCCCGCTATTTGGGTGCAAAATAAGGACAAACACAGAAAACCAAAATATTTCAGATAACTTTTTTTTTAATTTTTCCCGTTATTTGGGTGCAAAATAAGGACGAAAACAGAAAACCAAAATATTTCAAATAACTTTTTTTTTATTTTTTCCCGTTATTTGGGTGCAAAATAAGGACAAAAACAGAAAACCAAAATATTTCAAATAACTTTTTTTTTCTTTTTTCCCGTTATTTGGGTGCAAAATAAGGACAAAAACAGAAAACCAAAATATTTCAAATAACTTTTTTTTTAATTTTTTCCCGTTATTTGGGTGCAAAATAAGGACAAAAACAGAAAACCAAAATATTTCAGATAACTTTTTTTTTCTTTTTTCCCGTTATTTGGGTGCAAAATAAGGAAAAAAAAACAGAAAACCAAAATATTTCAGATAACTTTTTTTTTATTTTTTCCCGTTATTTGGGTACAAAATAAGGACCAAAACAGAAAACCAAAATATTTCAAATAACTTTTTTTTTCTTTTTTCCCATTATTTGGGTGCAAAATAAGGACAAAAACAGAAAATCAAAATATTTCAAATAACTTTATTTTTCTTTTTTGCCGTTATTAGAGTGCAAAATAAGGACAAAAACAGAAAAACAAAATATTTCAAATTACTTTATTTTTCTTTTTTCCCGTTATTTATGTCCAAAATAAGGAAAAAAACAGGAAATCAAAATATTTCAGATAACTTTTTTTTTTCATTTTTCCCGTTATTTGGGTGCAAAATAGGGACAAAAACAGAAAACCAAAATATTTCAAATAACTTTTTTTTTATTTTTTCCCGTTATTTGGGTGCAAAATAAGGACAAACACAGAAAACCAAAATATTTCAGATAACTTTTTTTTTCTTTTTTCCCGTTATTTGGGTGCAAAATAGGGACAAAAACAGAAAACCAAAATATTTCAAATAACTTTTTTTTTATTTTTTCCCGTTATTTGGGTGCAAAATGAGGACAAAAACAGAAAACCAAAATATTTCAAATAACTATTTTTTTATTTTTTCCCGTTATTTGGGTGCAAAATAAGGACAAAAACAGAAAACCAAAATATTTCAGATAAATTGTTTTTCCTTTTTACCCGTTATTTGGGTGCAAAATAAGGACAAAAACAGAAAACCAAAATATTTCAAATAACTTTTTTTTTCTTTTTTCCCGTTATTTGGGTGCAAAATAAGGACAAAAACAGAAAACCAAAATATTTCAAATAACTTTTTTTTTATTTTTTCCCGTTATTTGGGTGCAAAATAAGGACAAAAACAGAAAACCAAAATATTTCAGATAACTTTTTTTTTCTTTTTTCCCGTTATTTGGGTGCAAAATGAGGACAAAAACAGAAAACCAAAATATTTCAAATAACTTTTTTTTTATTTTTTCCCGTTATTTGGGTGCAAAATAAGGACAAAAACAGAAAACCAAAATATTTCAGATAACTTTTTTTTTCTTTTTTCCCGTTATTTGGGTGCAAAATAAGGAAAAAAAAACAGAAAACCAAAATATTTCAGATAACTTTTTTTTTTATTTTTTCCCGTTATTTGGGTGCAAAATAAGGACAAAAACAGAAAACCAAAATATTTCAGATAACTTTTTTTAAATTTTGTCCCGTTATTTGGGTGCAAAATAAGGACAAAAACAGAAAACCAAAATATTTCAAATAACTTTTATTTTATTTTTTCCCGTTATTTGGGTGCAAAATAAGGACAAAAACGGAAAACCAAAATATTTCAAATAACTTTTTTTTATTTTTTCCCGTTATTTGGGTGCAAAATAAGGACAAAAACAGAAAACCAAAATATTTCAGATAAATTTTTTTTTATTTTTTCCCGTTATTTGGGTGCAAAATAAGGACAAAAACATAAAACCAAAATATTTCAAATAACTTTTTTTTTATTTTTTCCCGTTATTTGGTTGCAAAATAAGGACAAAAACAGAAAACCAAAATATTTCAGATAACTTTTTTTCTTTTTTCCCGTTATTTGGGTGCAAAATAAGGGCAAAAACAGAAAACCAAAATATTTCAAATAACTTTTATTTTATTTTTTCCCGTTATTTAGGTCCAAAATAAGGACAAAAACGGAAAACCAAAATATTTCAAATAACTTTTTTTTATTTTTTCCCGTTATTTGGGGGCAAAATAAGGACAAAAAAAGAAAACCAAAATATTTCAGATACATTTTTTTTTATTTTTTCCCGTTATTTGGGTGAAAAATAAGGACAAAAACATAAAACCAAAATATTTCAAATAACTTTTTTTTTATTTTTTCCCGTTATTTGGTTGCAAAATAAGGACAAAAACAGAAAACCAAAATATTTCAGATAACTTTTTTTCTTTTTTCCCGTTATTTGGGTGCAAAATAAGGACAAAAACAGAAAACCAAAATATTTCAAATAACTTTTATTTTATTTTTTCCCGTTATTTAGGTCCAAAATAAGGACAAAAACGGAAAACCAAAATATTTCAAATAACTTTTTTTTATTTTTTCCCGTTATTTGGGTGCAAAATAAGGACAAAAAAAGAAAACCAAAATATTTCAGATAAATTTTTTTTTATTTTTTCCCGTTATTTGGGTGCAAAATAAGGACAAAAACATAAAACCAAATTATTAAAAATAACTTTTTTTTTATTTTTTCCCGTTATTTGGTTGCAAAATAAGGACAAAAACAGAAAACCAAAATATTTCAGATAACTTTTTTTCTTTTTTCCCGTTATTTGGGTGCAAAATAAGGACAAAAACACAAAACCAAAATATTTCAAATAACTTTTATTTTATTTTTTCCCGTTATTTAGGTCCAAAATAAGGACAAAAACAGAAAACCAAAATATTTCAGATAACTTTTTTTCTTTTTTCACGTTATTTGGGTGCAAAATAAGGACAAAAACATAAAACCAAAATATTTCAAATACCTTTTTTTTTCTTTTTTCCCACTATTTGGGTGCAAAATAAGGACAGAAACAGAAAACCAAAATATTTCAAATAACTTTTTTTTCTTTTTTCCCGTTATTTGGGTGCAAAATAAGGACAAAAACAAAAAACCAAATTATTTCAAATAACTTTTTTTTTATTTTTTGCCGTTATTTGGGTGCAAAATAAGGACAAAAACAGAAAACCAAAATATTTCAGGTAACTTTTTTTTTTATTTTTTCCCGTTATTTGGGTGCAAAATAAGGACAAAAACAGAAAACCAAAATATTTCAAATAACTTTTTTTTTCTTTTTTCCCGTTATTTGGGTGCAAAATAAGGACAAAAACAGAAAACCAAAATATTTCAAATAACTTTTTTTTTATTTTTTCCCGTTATTTGGGTGCAAAATAAGGACAAAAACAGAAAACCAAAATATTTCAGATAACTTTTTTTTTCTTTTTTCCCGTTATTTGGGTGCAAAATAAGGAAAAAAAACAGAAAACCAAAATATTTTAGATAACTTTTTTTTTCTTTTTTCCCGTTATTTGGGTGCAAAATAAGGACAAAAACAGAAAACCAAAATATTTCAGATAACTTTTTTTAAATTTTGTCCCGTTGTTTGGGTGCAAAATAAGGACAAAAACAGAAAACCAAAATATTTCAAATAACTTTTATTTTATTTTTTCCCGTTCTTTGGGTGCAAAATAAGGACAAAAACGGAAAACCAAAATATTTCAAATAACTTTTTTTTATTTTTTCCCGTTATTTGGGTGCAAAATAAGGACAAAAACAGAAAACCAAAATATTTCAGATAAATTGTTTTTCCTTTTTACCCGTTATTTGGGTGCAAAATAAGGACAAAAACAGAAAACCAAAATATTTCAAATAACTTTTTTTTTCTTTTTTCCCGTTATTTGGGTGCAAAATAAGGACAAAAACAGAAAACCAAAATATTTCAAATAACTTTTTTTTTATTTTTTCCCGTTATTTGGGTGCAAAATAAGGACAAAAACAGAAAACCAAAATATTTCAGATAACTTTTTTTTTCTTTTTTCCCGTTATTTGGGTGCAAAATAAGGACAAAAACAGAAAACCAAAATATTTCAAATAACTTTTTTTTTATTTTTTCCCGTTATTTGGGTGCAAAATAAGGACAAAAACAGAAAACCAAAATATTTCAGATAACTTTTTTTTTCTTTTTTCCCGTTATTTGGGTGCAAAATAAGGAAAAAAAACAGAAAACCAAAATATTTTAGATAACTTTTTTTTTCTTTTTTCCCGTTATTTGGGTGCAAAATAAGGACAAAAACAGAAAACCAAAATATTTCAGATAACTTTTTTTAAATTTTGTCCCGTTGTTTGGGTGCAAAATAAGGACAAAAACAGAAAACCAAAATATTTCAAATAACTTTTATTTTATTTTTTCCCGTTATTTGGGTGCAAAATAAGGACAAAAACGGAAAACCAAAATATTTCAAATAACTTTTTTTTATTTTTTCCCGTTATTTGGGTGCAAAATAAGGACAAAAACAGAAAACCAAAATATTTCAGATAAATTTTTTTTTATTTTTTCCCGTTATTTGGGTGCAAAATAAGGACAAAAACATAAAACCAAAATATTTCAAATAACTTTTTTTTTATTTTTTCCCGTTAATTGGTTGCAAAATAAGGACAAAAACAGAAAACCAAAATATTTCAGATAACTTTTTTTCTTTTTTCCCGTTATTTGGGTGCAAAATAAGGACAAAAACAGAAAACCAAAATATTTCAGATAAATTGTTTTTCCTTTTTACCCGTTATTTGGGTGCAAAATAAGGACAAAAACAGAAAACCAAAATATTTCAAATAACTTTTTTTTTCTTTTTTCCCGTTATTTGGGTGCAAAATAAGGACAAAAACAGAAAACCAAAATATTTCAAATAACTTTTTTTTTATTTTTTCCCGTTATTTGGGTGCAAAATAAGGACAAAAACAGAAAACCAAAATATTTCAGATAACTTTTTTTTTCTTTTTTCCCGTTATTTGGGTGCAAAATAAGGACAAAAACAGAAAACCAAAATATTTCAAATAACTTTTTTTTTATTTTTTCCCGTTATTTGGGTGCAAAATAAGGACAAAAACAGAAAACCAAAATATTTCAGATAACTTTTTTTTTCTTTTTTCCCGTTATTTGGGTGCAAAATAAGGAAAAAAAAACAGAAAACCAAAATATTTTAGATAACTTTTTTTTTCTTTTTTCCCGTTATTTGGGTGCAAAATAAGGACAAAAACAGAAAACCAAAATATTTCAGATAACTTTTTTTAAATTTTGTCCCGTTGTTTGGGTGCAAAATAAGGACAAAAACAGAAAACCAAAATATTTCAAATAACTTTTATTTTATTTTTTCCCGTTATTTGGGTGCAAAATAAGGACAAAAACGGAAAACCAAAATATTTCAAATAACTTTTTTTTATTTTTTCCCGTTATTTGGGTGCAAAATAAGAACAAAAACAGAAAACCAAAATATTTCAGATAAATTTTTTTTTATTTTTTCCCGTTATTTGGGTGCAAAATAAGGACAAAAACATAAAACCAAAATATTTCAAATAACTTTTTTTTTATTTTTTCCCGTTATTTGGTTGCAAAATAAGGACAAAAACAGAAAACCAAAATATTTCAGATAACTTTTTTTCTTTTTTCCCGTTATTTGGGTGCAAAATAAGGGCAAAAACAGAAAACCAAAATATTTCAAATAACTTTTATTTTATTTTTTCCCGTTATTTAGGTCCAAAATAAGGACAAAAACGGAAAACCAAAATATTTCAAATAACTTTTTTTTATTTTTTCCCGTTATTTGGGGGCAAAATAAGGACAAAAAAAGAAAACCAAAATATTTCAGATAAATTTTTTTTTATTTTTTCCCGTTATTTGGGTGCAAAATAAGGACAAAAACATAAAACCAAAATATTTCAAATAACTTTTTTTTTATTTTTTCCCGTTATTTGGTTGCAAAATAAGGACAAAAACAGAAAACCAAAATATTTCAGATAACTTTTTTTCTTTTTTCCCGTTATTTGGGTGCAAAATAAGGACAAAAACAGAAAACCAAAATATTTCAAATAACTTTTATTTTATTTTTTCCCGTTATTTAGGTCCAAAATAAGGACAAAAACGGAAAACCAAAATATTTCAAATAACTTTTTTTTATTTTTTCCCGTTATTTGGGTGCAAAATAAGGACAAAAAAAGAAAACCAAAATATTTCAGATAAATTTTTTTTTATTTTTTCCCGTTATTTGGGTGCAAAATAAGGACAAAAACATAAAACCAAATTATTAAAAATAACTTTTTTTTTATTTTTTCCCGTTATTTGGTTGCAAAATAAGGACAAAAACAGAAAACCAAAATATTTCAGATAACTTTTTTTCTTTTTTCCCGTTATTTGGGTGCAAAATAAGGACAAAAACAGAAAACCAAAATATTTCAAATAACTTTTATTTTATTTTTTCCCGTTATTTAGGTCCAAAATAAGGACAAAAACAGAAAACCAAAATATTTCAGATAACTTTTTTTCTTTTTTCACGTTATTTGGGTGCAAAATAAGGACAAAAACATAAAACCAAAATATTTCAAATACCTTTATTTTTCTTTTTTCCCACTATTTGGGTGCAAAATAAGGACAGAAACAGAAAACCAAAATATTTCAAATAACTTTTTTTTCTTTTTTCCCGTTATTTGGGTGCAAAATAAGGACAAAAACAAAAAACCAAATTATTTCAAATAACTTTTTTTTTATTTTTTGCCGTTATTTGGGTGCAAAATAAGGACAAAAACAGAAAACCAAAATATTTCAGGTAACTTTTTTTTTTATTTTTTCCCGTTATTTGGGTGCAAAATAAGGACAAAAACAGAAAACCAAAATATTTCAAATAACTTTTTTTTTCTTTTTTCCCGTTATTTGGGTGCAAAATAAAGACAAAAACAGCAAACTAAAATATTTCAGATAACTTTTTTTTTATTTTTTCCCGTTATTTGGGTGCAAAATAAGGACAAAAACAGAAAACCAAAATATTTCTGATAATTTTTTTTAAATTTTTTTCCGTTATTTGGGTGCAAAATAAGGACAAAAACAGAAAACTAAAATATTTTAGATAACTTTTTTTTTCTTTTTTCCCGTTATTTGGGTGCATAATAAGGACAAAAACAGAACACCAAAATATTTCAGATAACTTTTTTTTTATATTTCCCGTTATTTGGGTGCAAAATAAGGACAAAAGCAGAAAACCAAAATATTTCAAATAACTTTTTTTTTCTTTATTCCCGTGATTTGGGTGCAAAATAAGGACAAAAACAGAAAACCAAAATATTTCAAATAACTTTTTTTTTATTTTTTCCCGTTATTTGGGTGCAAAATAAGGACAAAAACAGAAAACCAAAATATTTCAAATAATTTTTTTTTATTTTTTCCCGTTATTTGGGTGCAAAATAAGAATAAAAACAGAAAACCAAAATATTTCAAATAACTTTTTTTTGATTTTTTCCCGTTATTTGGGTGCAAAATAAGGACAAAAAAACAGAAAACAAAATATTTCAGATATTTTTTTTTTATGTTTTCCCGTTATTTGGGTATAAAATAAGGACAAAAACAGAAAACCAAAATATTTCAAATAACTTTTTTTTTCTTTTTTCCCGTTATTTGGGTGCATAATAAGGACAAAAACAGAACACCAAAATATTTCAGTTAACTTTTTTTTTATTTTTTCCCGTTATTTGGGTGCAAAATAAGGACAAAAACAGAAAACCAAAATATTTCAGATAACTTTTTATTCTTTTTTTCCGTTATTTGGGTGCAAAATAAGGACAAAAACAGAAAACCAAAATATTTCAAATACCTTTTTTTTTCTTTTTTCCCGTTATTTTGGTGCAAAATAAGGACAAAAACAGAAAACCAAAATATTTCAGATAACTTTTTTTTTATTTTGTCCCGTTATTTGGGTGCAAAATAAGGACAAAAACAGAAAACCAAAATATTTCAAATAATTTTTTTAAAATTTTTTCCCGTTATTTGGGTGCAAAATAAGGACAAAAACAGAAAACCAAAATATTTCAAATAACTTTTTTTTTATTTTTTCCCGCTATTTGGGTGCAAAATAAGGACAAACACAGAAAACCAAAATATTTCAGTTAACTTTTTTTTTATTTTTTCCCGTTATTTGGGTGCAAAATAAGGACAAAAACAGAAAACCAAAATATTTCAAATAATTTTTTTAAAATTTTTTCCCGTTATTTGGGTGCAAAATAAGGACAAAAACAGAAAACCAAAATATTTCAAATAACTTTTTTTTTCTTTTTTCTCGTTATTTGGGTGCAAAAGAAGGACAAAAACAGAAAACCAAAATATTTCAGATAACTTTTTTTTTATTTTGTCCCGTTATTTGGGTGCAAAATAAGGACAAAAACAGAAAACCAAAATATTTCAAATAATTTTTTAAAAATTTTTTCCCATTATTTGGGTGCAAAATAAGGACAAAAACAGAAAACCAAAATATTTCAAATAACTTTTTTTTTCTTTTTTCTCGTTATTTGGGTGCAAAATAAGGACAAAAACAGAAAACCAAAATATTTCAAATAACTTTTTTTTTATTTTTTTCCGTTATTTGGGTGCAAAATAAGGACAAAAACAGAAAACCAAAATATTTCAGATAACTTTTTTTTTATTTTGTCCCGTTATTTGGGTGCAAAATAAGGACAAAAACAGAAAACCAAAATATTTCAAATAACTTTTTTTTTATTTTTTCCCGCTATTTGGGTGCAAAATAAGGACAAACACAGAAAACCAAAATATTTCAGTTAACTTTTTTTTTATTTTTTCCCGTTATTTGGGTGGAAAATAAGGACAAAAACAGAAAACCAAAATATTTCAAATAATTTTTTTAAAATTTTTTCCCGTTATTTGGGTGCAAAATAAGGGCAAAAACAGAAAACCAAAATATTTCAAATAACTTTTTTTTTCTTTTTTCTCGTTATTTGGGTGCAAAAGAAGGACAAAAACAGAAAACCAAAATATTTCAGATAACTTTTTTTTTATTTTGTCCCGTTATTTGGGTGCAAAATAAGGACAAAAACAGAAAACCAAAATATTTCAAATAATTTTTTTAAAATTTTTTCCCGTTATTTGGGTGCAAAATAAGGACAAAAACAGAAAACCAAAATATTTCAAATAACTTTTTTTTTCTTTTTTCCCGTTATTTGGGTGCAAAATAAGGACAAAAACAAAAAACCAAATTATTTCAAATAACTTTTTTTTTATTTTTTGCCGTTATTTGGGTGCAAAATAAGGACAAAAACAGAAAACCAAAATATTTCAGGTAACTTTTTTTTTTATTTTTTCCTGTTATTTGGGTGCAAAATAAGGACAAAAACAGAAAACCAAAATATTTCAAATAACTTTTTTTTTCTTTTTTCCCGTTATTTGGGTGCAAAATAAAGACAAAAACAGCAAACTAAAATATTTCAGATAACTTTTTTTTTATTTTTTCCCGTTATTTGGGTGCAAAATAAGGACAAAAACAGAAAACCAAAATATTTCTGATAATTTTTTTTAAATTTTTTTCCGTTATTTGGGTGCAAAATAAGGACAAAAACAGAAAACCAAAATATTTTAGATAACTTTTTTTTTCTTTTTTCCCGTTATTTGGGTGCATAATAAGGACAAAAACAGAACACCAAAATATTTCAGATAACTTTTTTTTTATATTTCCCGTTATTTGGGTGCAAAATAAAGACAAAAGCAGAAAACCAAAATATTTCAAATAACTTTTTTTTTCTTTATTCCCGTTATTTGGGTGCAAAATAAGGACAAAAACAGAAAACCAAAATATTTCAAATAACTTTTTTTTTATTTTTTCCCGTTATTTGGGTGCAAAATAAGGACAAAAACAGAAAACCAAAATATTTCAAATAAATTTTTTTTATTTTTTCCCGTTATTTGGGTGCAAAATAAGAATAAAAACAGAAAACCAAAATATTTCAAATAACTTTTTTTTGATTTTTTCCCGTTATTTGGGTGCAAAATAAGGACAAAAAAACAGAAAACCAAAATATTTCAGATATTTTTTTTTATGTTTTCCCGTTATTTGGGTACAAAATAAGGACAAAAACAGAAAACCAAAATATTTCAAATAACTTTTTTTTTATTTTTTCCCGCTATTTGGGTGCAAAATAAGGACAAACACAGAAAACCAAAATATTTCAGTTAACTTTTTTTTTATTTTTTCCCGTTATTTGGGTGCAAAATAAGGACAAAAACAGAAAACCAAAATATTTCAGATAACTTTTTATTCTTTTTTTCCGTTATTTGGGTGCAAAATAAGGACAAAAACAGAAAACCAAAATATTTCAAAAACCTTTTTTTTTCTTTTTTCCCGTTATTTGGGTGCAAAATAAGGACAAAAACAGAAAACCAAAATATTTCAGATAACTTTTTTTTTATTTTTTCCCTTTATTTGGGTGAAAAATAGGGACAATAACAGAAAACCAAAATATTTCAAATAATTTTTTTAAAATTTTTTCCCGTTATTTGGGTGCAAAATAAGGACAAAAACAGAAAACCAAAATATTTCAAATAACTTTTTTTTTATTTTTTCCCGCTATTTGGGTGCAAAATAAGGACAAACACAGAAAACCAAAATATTTCAGTTAACTTTTTTTTTATTTTTTCCCGTTATTTGGGTGCAAAATAAGGACAAAAACAGAAAACCAAAATATTTCAAATAATTTTTTTAAAATTTTTTCCCGTTATTTGGGTGCAAAATAAGGACAAAAACAGAAAACCAAAATATTTCAAATAACTTTTTTTTTCTTTTTTCTCGTTATTTGGGTGCAAAAGAAGGACAAAAACAGAAAACCAAAATATTTCAGATAACTTTTTTTTTATTTTGTCCCATTATTTGGGTGCAAAATAAGGACAAAAACAGAAAACCAAAATATTTCAAATAATTTTTTTAAAATTTTTTCCCGTTATTTGGGTGCAAAATAAGGACAAAAACAGAAAACCAAAATATTTCAAATAACTTTTTTTTTCTTTTTTCTCGTTATTTGGGTTCAAAATAAGGACAAAAACAGAAAACCAAAATATTTCAAATAACTTTTTTTTTGTATTTTCCCGTTATTTGGGTGCAAATTAAGGACAAGAACAAAAACCAAAATATTTCAAATAACTTTTTTTTCATTTTTTCCCGTTATTTGGGTGCAAAATAGGGTCAAAAACATAAAACCAAAATATTTCAAATAACTTTTTTTTTATTTTTTTCCGTTATTTGGGTGCAAAATAAGGACAAAAACATAAAACCAAAATATTTCAAATAACGTTTTTTTTATTTTTTCCCGTTATTTGGTTGCAAAATAAGGACAAAAACAGAAAACCAAAATATTTTCAGATAACTTTTTTTTCTTTTTTCCCGTTATTTGGGTGCAAAATAAGGACAAAAACAGAAAACCAAAATATTTCAAATACCTTTTTTTTTCTTTTTTTCCCGTTATTTGGATGCAAAATAAAGACATAATCAGAAAACCAAAATATTTCAAATGACTTTTTTTTCTTTTTTCCCGTTATTTGGGTGCAAAATAACGACAAAAACAGAAAACCAAAATATTTCAAATAACTTTTTTTTTATTTTTTTCCGTTTTTTGGGTGCAAAATAAGGACAAAAACAAAAAACCAAAATATTTCAAATAACTTTTTTTTATTTTTTCCCATTATTTGGGTGCAAAATAAGGACAAAAACAGAAAACCAAAATATTTCAGATAACTTTTTTTTTATTTTTCCCGTTATTTGAGTGCAAAATAAGGACAAAAACAGAAAACCAAAATATTTCAAATAACTTTTTTTTATTTTGTCCCGTTATTTGGGTGCAAAATAAGGACAAAAACAGAAAACCAAAATATTTCAAATAACTTTTTTTTTTATATTTTCCCGTTATTTAGGTGCAAAATAAGGACAAAAACAGAAAACCAAAATATTTCAGATAACTTTTTTTTTATATTTCCCGTTATTTGGGTGCAAAATAAGGACAAAAACAGAAAACCAAAATATTTCAAATAACTTTTTCTTTTTTTTCCGTTATTTGGGTGCAAAATAAGGACAAAAACAGAAAACCAAAATATTTCAAATAACTTTTTTTTATTTTTTCCCGTTATTTGGGTGCAAAATAAGGACAAAAACAGAAAACCAAAATATTTCAAATAAATTTTTTTTATTTTTTCCCGTTATTTGGGTGCAAAATAAGAATAAAAACAGAAAACCAAAATATTTCAAATAACTTTTTTTTGATTTTTTGCCGTTATTTAGGTGCAAAATAAGGACAAAAACAGAAAACCAAAATATTTCAGATAACTTTTTTTTTATATTTCCCGTTATTTGGGTGCAAAATAAGGACAAAAACAGAAAACCAAAATATTTCAAATAACTTTTTTTTCCTTTTTTCCCGTTATTTGGGTGCAAAATAAGGACAAAAAATTAAAACCAAAATATTTCAGATAACTTTTTTTTTATTTTTTCCCGTTATTTGGGTACAAAATAAGGACAAAAACAGAAAACCAAAATATTTCAAATAACTTTTTTTTTATTTTTTCCCGCTATTTGGGTGCAAAATAAGGACAAACACAGAAAACCAAAATATTTCAGATAACTTTTTTTTTAATTTTTCCCGTTATTTGGGTGCAAAATAAGGACGAAAACAGAAAACCAAAATATTTCAAATAACTTTTTTTTTATTTTTTCCCGTTATTTGGGTGCAAAATAAGGATAAAAACAGAAAACCAAAATATTTCAGATAACTTTTTTTTTCTTTTTTCCCGTTATTTGGGTGCAAAATAAGGACAAAAACAGAAAACCAAAATATTTCAAATAACTTTTTTTTATTTTTCCCGTTATTTGGGTGCAAAATAAGGACAAAAACAGAAAACCAAAATATTTCAGATAACTTTTTTTTTCTTTTTTCCCGTTATTTGGGTGCAAAATAAGGAAAAAAAAACAGAAAACCAAAATATTTCAGATAACTTTTTTTTTATTTTTTCCCGTTATTTGGGTACAAAATAAGGACAAAAACAGAAAACCAAAATATTTCAAATAACTTTTTTTTTATTTCTTCCCGCTATTTGGGTGCAAAATAAGGACAAACACAGAAAACTAAAATATTTCAGATAAGTTTTTTTTTAATTTTTCCCGTTATTTGGGTGCAAAATAAGGACAAAAACAGAAAACCAAAATATTTCAAATAACTTTTTTTTTATTTTTCCCGTTATTTGGGTGCAAAATAAGGACAAAAACAGAAAACCAAAATATTTCAAATAACTTTTTTTTTCTTTTTTCCCGTTATTTGGGTGCAAAATAAGGACAAAAACAGAAAACCAAAATATTTCAAATAACTTTTTTTTTATTTTTTCCCGTTATTTGGGTGCAAAATAAGGACAAAAACAGAAAACCAAAATATTTCAGATACTTTTTTTTTCTTTTTTCCCGTTATTTGGGTGCAAAATAAGAAAAAAAAACAGAAAACCAAAATATTTCAGATAACTTTTTTTTTATTTTTTCCCGTTATTTGGGTACAAAATAAGGACAAAAACAGAAAACCAAAATATTTCAAATAACTTTTTTTTTCTTTTTTCCCATTATTTGGGTGCAAAATAAGGACAAAAACAGAAAATCAAAATATTTCAAAATAACTTTATTTTCTTTTTTGCCGTTATTAGAGTGCAAAATAAGGACAAAAACAGAAAAACAAAATATTTCAAATTACTTTATTTTTCTTTTTTCCCGTTATTTATGTCCAAAATAAGGAAAAAAACAGAAAATCAAAATATTTCAGATAACTTTTTTTTTTCATTTTTCCCGCTATTTAGGTGCAAAATAAGGAGAAAACAGAAAACCAAAATATTTTAGATAACTTTTTTTTTCTTTTTTCCCGTTATTTGGGTGCAAAATAAGGACAAAAACAGAAAACCAAAATATTTCAAATAACTTTTATTTTATTTTTTCCCGTTATTTGGGTGCAAAATAAGGACAAAAAACGGAAAACCAAAATATTTCAAATAACTTTTTTTTATTTTTTCCCGTTATTTGGGTGCAAAATAAGGACAAAAACAGAAAACCAAAATATTTCAGATAAATTTTTTTTTATTTTTTTCCCGTTATTTGGGTGCAAAATAAGGACAAAAACATAAAACCAAAATATTTCAAATAACTTTTTTTTTATTTTTTCCCGTTATTTGGTTGCAAAATAAGCACAAAAACAGAAAACCAAAATATTTCAAATAACTTTTTTTTTTTTTTTTTCCCATTATTTGGGTGCAAAATAAGGACAAAAACAGAAAATCAAAATATTTCAAATAACTTTATTTTACTTTTTTGCCGTTATTAGAGTGCAAAATAAGGACAAAAACAGAAAAACAAAATATTTCAAATTACTTTATTTTTCTTTTTTCCCGTTATTTATGTCCAAAATAAGGAAAAAAACACAAAATCAAAATATTTCAGATAACTTTTTTTTTTCATTTTTCCCGCTATTTAGGTGCAAAATAAGGAGAAAACAGAAAACCAAAATATTTCAGGTAACTTTTTTTTTATTTTTTCCCGTTATTTGGGTGCAAAATAAGGACAAAAACAGAAAACCAAAATATTTCAAATAACTTTTTTTTTTCTTTTTTCCCGTTATTTGGGTGCAAAAATAAAGACAAAAACAGCAAACTAAAATATTTCAGATAACTTTTTTTTTATTTTTTCCCGTTATTTGGGTGCAAAATAAGGACAAAAACAGAAAACCAAAATATTTCAGATAAATTTTTTTTTATTTTTTCCCGTTATTTGGGTGCAAAATAAGGACAAAAACATAAAACCAAAATATTTCAAATAACTTTTTTTTTATTTTTTCCCGTTATTTGGTTGCAAAATAAGGACAAAAACAGAAAACCAAAATATTTCAGATAACTTTTTTCTTTTTTCCCGTTATTTGGGTGCAAAATAAGGGCAAAAACAGAAAACCAATATATTTCAAATAACTTTTATTTTATTTTTTCC
>OZ010645.1:35913830-36027444 GCA_963932195.1 Empis livida
GACAAACACAGAAAACCAAAATATTTCAGATAACTTTTTTTTTATTTTTTCCCGTTATTTGGGTGCAAAATAAGGACAAAAACAGAAAACCAAAATATTTCAAATAACTTTTTTTTTCTTTTTTCCCGTTGCAAAATAAGGGCAAAAACAGAAACCCAAAATATTTCAAATAACTTTTTTTTATTTTTTCCGTTATTTGGGTGCAAAATAAGGACAAAAACAGAAAACCAAAATATTTCAGATAACTTTTTTTTTATTTTTTCCCGTTATTTGGGTGCAAAATAAGGACAAAAACAGAAAACCAAAATATTTCAAATAACTTTTTTTTTCTTTTTTCCCGTTATTTGGGTGCAAAATAAGGACAAAAACAGAAAACCAAAATATTTCAGATAACTTTTTTTTTATTTTTTCCCGTTATTTAGGTGCAAAATAAGGACAAAAACAGAAAACCAAAATATTTCAGATAATTTTTTTTTTTTCCCGCTATTTGGTTGCAAAATAAGGACAAAAACAGAAAACCAAAATATTTCAAATAACTTTTTTTTTATTTTTCCCGTTATTTAGGTGCAAAATAAGGACAAAAACAGAAAACCAAAATATTTCAAATAACTTTTTTTTTATATTTTCCCGTTATTTAGGTGCAAAATAAGGACAAAAACAGAAAACCAAAATATTTCAGATAACTTTTTTTTTATTTTTTCCCGATATTTGGGTGCAAAATAAGGACAAAAACAGAAAACCAAAATATTTCAAATAACTTTTTTTTTCTTTTTTCCCGTTATTTGGGTGCAAAAAAAGGACAAAAACAGAAAACCAAAATATTTCAAATAACTTTTTTTTTATTTTTTCCCGTTATTTGGGTGCAAAATAAGGACAAAAACAGAAAACCAAAATATTTCAAATAACTTTTTTTTTATTTTTTCCCGTTATTTGGGTGCAAAATAAGGACAAAAACAGAAAACCAAAATATTTCAAATAAATTTTTTTATTTTTTCCCGTTATTTGGGTGCAAAATAAGGATAAAAACAGAAAACCAAAATATTTCAAATAACTTTTTTTTTATTTTTTCCCGTTATGTGGGTGCAAAATAAGGACAAAAACAGAAAACCAGAATATTTCAAATAACTTTTTTTTTATTTTTCCCGTTATTTGGGTGCAAAATAAGGACAAATACAGAAAACCAAAATATTTCAAATAACTTTTTTTTCTTTTTTCCCGTTATTTGGGTGCAAAATAAGGACAAAAACAGGAAACCAAAATATTTCAGATAACTTTTTTTTTCTTTTTTCCCGTAATTTGGGTGCAAAATAAGGACAAAAACAGAAAACCAAAATATTTCAAATAACTTTTTTTTTCTTTTTTCCCGTTATTTGGGTGCAAAATAAGGACAAAAACAGAAAACCAAAATATTTCAAATAACTTTTTTTTTATTTTTTCCCGTTATTTGGGTGCAAAATAAGGACAAAAACAGAAAACCAGAATATTTCAAATAACTTTTTTTTTATTTTTCCCGTTATTTGGGTGCAAAATAAGGACAAATACAGAAAACCAAAATATTTCAAATAACTTTTTTTTCTTTTTTCCCGTTATTTGGGTGCAAAATAAGGACAAAAACAGGAAACCAAAATATTTCAGATAACTTTTTTTTTCTTTTTTCCCGTAATTTGGGTGCAAAATAAGGACAAAAACAGAAAACCAAAATATTTCAAATAACTTTTTTTTTCTTTTTTCCCGTTATTTGGGTGCAAAATAAGGACAAAAACAGAAAACCAAAATATTTCAAATAACTTTTTTTTTCTTTTTTCCCGTTATTTGGGTGCAAAATAAGGACAAAAACAGAAACCCAAAATATTTCAAATAATTTTTTTTTTATTTTTTCCGTTATTTGGGTGCAAAATAAGGACAAAAACAGAAAACCAAAATATTTCAGATAACTTTTTTTTTATTTTTTCCCGTTATTTGGGTGCAAAATAAGGACAAAAACAGAAAACCAAAATATTTCAAATAACTTTTTTTTTCTTTTTTCCCGTTATTTGGGTGCAAAATAAGGAGAAAAACAGAAAACCAAAATATTTCAGATAACTTTTTTTTTATTTTTTCCCGTTATTTGGGTGCAAAATAAGGACAAAAACAGAAAACCAAAATATTTCAAATAACTTTTTTTTTATTTTTTCCCGTTATTTGGGTGCAAAATAAGGACAAAAACAGAAAACCAAAATATTTCAAATAACTTTTTTTTTCTTTTTTCCCGTTATTTGGGTGCAAAATAAGGACAAAAACAGAAACCCAAAATATTTCAAATAACTTTTTTTTTATTTTTTCCGTTATTTGGGTGCAAAATAAGGACAAAAACAGAAAACCAAAATATTTCAGATAACTTTTTTTTTATTTTTTCCCGTTATTTGGGTGCAAAATAAGGCCAAACACAGAAAACCAAAATATTTAGATAACTTTTTTTTTCTTTTTTCCCGTAATTTGGGTGCAAAATAAGGACAAAAACAGAAAACCAAAATATTTCAAATAACTTTTTTTTTCTTTTTTCCCGTTATTTGGGTGCAAAATAAGGACAAAAACAGGAAACCAAAATATTTCAGATAACTTTTTTTTTATTTTTTCCCGTTATTTAGGTGCAAAATAAGGACAAAAACAGAAAACCAAAATATTTCATATAACTTTTTTTTTATTTTTTCCCGTTATTTGGGTGCAAAATAAGGACAAAAACAGAAAACCAAAATATTTCAAATAACTTTTTTTTTTTTCCCCGTTATTTAGGTGCAAAATAAGGACAAAAACAGAAAACCAAAATATTTCAAATAACTTTTTTTTTATATTTTCCCGTTATTTAGGTGCAAAATAAGGACAAAAACAGAAAACCAAAATATTTCAGATAACTTTTTTTTTATTTTTTTCCCGTTATTTGGGTGCAAAATAAGGACAAAAACAGAAAACCAAAATATTTCAAATAACTTTTTTTTCTTTTTTCCCGTTATTTGGATGCAAAATAAGGACAAAAACGGAAAACCAAAATATTTCAAATAACTTTTTTTTTATTTTTTCCCGTTATTTGGGTGCAAAATAAGGACAAAAACAGAAAACCAAAATATTTCAATTAAATTTTTTTTATTTTTTCCCGTTATTTGGGTGCAAAATAAAGATAAAAACAGAAAACCAAAATATTTCAAATAACTTTTTTTTTATTTTTTCCCGTTATTTGGGTGCAAAATAAGAACAAAAAACATAAAACCAAAATATTTCATTATCAAAATATTTCAGATAACTTTTTTTTATTTTTTCCCGTTATTTGGGTGCAAAATAAGGACAAAAATAGAAAACCAAAATATTTCAAATAACTTTTTTTTTCTTTTTTCCCGTTATTTGGGTGCAAAATAAGGACAAAAACAGAAACCCAAAATATTTCAAATAACTTTTTTTTATTTTTTCCGTTATTTGGGTGCAAAATAAGGACAAAAACAGAAAACCAAAATATTTCAGATAACTTTTTTTTTATTTTTTCCCGTTATTTGGTTGCAAAATAAGGACAAAAACAGAAAACCAAAATATTTCAGATAACTTTTTTTTTATTTTTTCCCGTTATTTGGTTGGAAAATAAGGACAAAAACAGAAAACCAAAATATTTCAAATAACTTTTTTTTTATTTTTTCCCGTTATTTAGGTGCAAAATAAGGACAAAAACAGAAAACCAAAATATTTCAAATAACTTTTTCTTTATATTTTCCCGTTATTTAGGTGCAAAATAAGGACAAAAACAGAAAACCAAAATATTTCAGATAACTTTTTTTTTATTTTTTCCCGTTATTTGGGTGCAAAATAAGGACAAAAACAGAAAACCAAAATATTTCAAATAACTTTTTTTTTCTTTTTTCCCGTTATTTGGGTGCAAAATAAGGACAAAAACAGAAACCCAAAATATTTCAAATAACTTTTTTTTATTTTTTCCGTTATTTGGGTGCAAAATAAGGACAAAAACAGAAAACCAAAATATTTCAGATAACTTTTTTTTATTTTTTCCCGTTACTTGGGTGCAAAATAAGGACAAAAACAGAAAACCAGAATATTTCAAATAACTTTTTTTTTATTTTTTCCCGTTATTTGGGTGCAAAATAGGGACAAAAACAGAAAACCAAAATATTTCAAATAACTTTTTTTTTATTTTTTCCCGTTATTTAGGTGCAAAATAAGGACAAAAACAGAAAACCAAAATATTTCAGATAACTTTTTTTTATTTTTTCCGTTATTTGGGTGCAAAATAAGGACAAAAACAGAAAACCAAAATATTTCAGATAACTTTTTTTTTATTTTTTCCCGTTACTTGGGTGCAAAATAAGGACAAACATAGAAAACCAAAATATTTCAGATAACTTTTTTTTTCTTTTTTCCCGTTATTTGGGTGCAAAATAGGGACAAAAACAGAAAACCAAAATATTTCAAATAACTTTTTTTTATTTTTTCCCGTTATTTGGGTGCAAAATGAGGACAAAAACAGAAAACCAAAATATTTCAAATAACTATTTTTTTATTTTTTCCCGTTATTTGGGTGCAAAATAAGGACAAAAACAGAAAACCAAAATATTTCAGATAAATTGTTTTTCCTTTTTACCCGTTATTTGGGTGCAAAATAAAGACAAAAACAGAAAACCAAAATATTTCAAATAACTTTTTTTTTATTTTTTCCCGTTATTTGGGTGCAAAATGTCCTTTTTTATTTTTTCCCGTTATTTGGGTGCAAAATGTCCTTATAAACAGAAAACCAAAATATTTCAGATAACTTTGTTTTTCTTTTTTCCCGTTATTTTGGTGCAAAATAAGGACAAAAACAGAAAACCAAAATATTTCAGATAACTTTTTTTTTATTTTTTCCCGTTATTTGGGTGCAAAATAACGACAAAAACAGAAAACCAAAATATTTCAAATAACTTTTTTTTTCTTTTTTCCCGTTATTTGGGTGCAAAATAAGGACAAAAACAGAAAACCAAAATATTTCAAATAACTTTTTTTTTATTTTTTCCCGTTATTTGGGTGCAAAATAAGGACAAAAAGAGAAAACCAAAATATTTCAGATAACTTTTTTTTTATTTTTTCCCGTTATTTGGGTGCAAAATAACGACAAAAACAGAAAACCAAAATATTTCAAATAACTTTTTTTTTCTTTTTTCTCGTTATTTGGGTGCAAAATAAGGACAAAAACAGAAAACCAAAATATTTCAAATAAATTTTTTTTATTTTTTCCCGATATTTGGGTGCAAAATAAGGATAAAAACAGAAAACCAAAATATTTCAAATAACTTTTTTTTTATTTTTTCCCGTTATTTGGGTGCAAAATAAGGACAAAAAAACAGAAAACCAAAATATTTCAGATAAGTTTTTTTTTATTTTTTCCCGTTATTTGGGTGCAAAATAAGGACAAACACAGAAAACCAAAATATTTCAGATAACTTTTTTTTTATTTTTTCCCGTTATTTGGGTGCAAAATAAGGACAAACACAGAAAACCAAAATATTTTAGATAACTTTTTTTTTCTTTTTTCCCGTAATTTGGGTGCAAAATAAGGACAAAAACAGAAAACCAAAATATTTCAAATAACTTTTTTTTTATTTTTTCCCGTTATTTGGGTGCAAAATGAGGACAAAAACAGAAAACCAAAATATTTCAAATAACTATTTTTTTCTTTTTTCCCGTTATTTGGGTGCAAAATAAGGGCAAAAACAGAAACCCAAAATATTTCAAATAACTTTTTTTTATTTTTTCCGTTATTTGGGTGCAAAATAAGGACAAAAACAGAAAACCAAAATATTTCAAATAACTTTTTTTTTATTTTTTCCCGTTATTTGGGTGCAAAATAAGGACAAAAACAGAAAACCAAAATATTTCAGATAACTTTGTTTTTCTTTTTTCCCGTTATTTTGGTGCAAAATAAGGACAAAAACAGAAAACCAAAATATTTCAGATAACTTTTTTTTTATTTTTTCCCGTTATTTGGGTGCAAAATAACGACAAAAACAGAAAACCAAAATATTTCAAATAACTTTTTTTTTCTTTTTTCCCGTTATTTGGGTGCAAAATAAGGACAAAAACAGAAAACCAAAATATTTCAAATAACTTTTTTTTTATTTTTTCCCGTTATTTAGGTGCAAAATAAGGACAAAAAGAGAAAACCAAAATATTTCAGATAACTTTTTTTTTATTTTTTCCCGTTATTTGGGTGCAAAATAACGACCAAAACAGAAAACCAAAATATTTCAAATAACTTTTTTTTTCTTTTTTCTCGTTATTTGGGTGCAAAATAAGGACAAAAACAGAAAACCAAAATATTTCAAATAAATTTTTTTTATTTTTTCCCGTTATTTGGGTGCAAAATAAGGATAAAAACAGAAAACCAAAATATTTCAAATAACTTTTTTTTTATTTTTTCCCGTTATTTGGGTGCAAAATAAGGACAAAAAAACAGAAAACCAAAATATTTCAGATAACTTTTTTTTTATTTTTTCCCGTTATTTGGGTGCAAAATAAGGACAAACACAGAAAACCAAAATATTTCAGATAACTTTTTTTTTATTTTTTCCCGTTATTTGGGTGCAAAATAAGGACAAACACAGAAAACCAAAATATTTTAGATAACTTTTTTTTTCTTTTTTCCCGTAATTTGGGTGCAAAATAAGGACAAAAACAGAAAACCAAAATATTTCAAATAACTTTTTTTTTATTTTTTCCCGTTATTTGGGTGCAAAATAAGGACAAAAACAGAAAACCAAAATATTTCAAATAACTTTTTTTTTCTTTTTTCCCGTTATTTGGGTGCAAAATAAGGGCAAAAACAGAAACCCAAAATATTTCAAATAACTTTTTTTTATTTTTTCCGTTATTTGGGTGCAAAATAAGGACAAAACAGAAAACCAAAATATTTCAGATAACTTTTTTTTTATTTTTTCCCGTTATTTGGGTGCAAAATTAGGACAAAAACAGAAAACCAAAATATTTCAAATAACTTTTTTTTTCTTTTTTCCCGTTATTTGGGTGCAAAATAAGGACAAAAACAGAAAACCAAAATATTTCAGATAACTTTTTTTTTATTTTTTCCCGTTATTTAGGTGCAAAATAAGGACAAAAACAGAAAACCAAAATATTTCAGATAACTTTTTTTTTATTTTTTCCCGTTATTTGGTTGCAAAATAAAGACAAAAACAGAAAACCAAAATATTTCAAATAACTTTTTTTTTATTTTTTCCCGTTATTTAGGTGCAAAATAAGGACAAAAACAGAAAACCAAAATATTTCAGATAACTTTTTTTTTATTTTTTCCCGTTATTTGGGTGCAAAATAAGGACAAAAACAGAAAACCAAAATATTTCAAATAACTTTTTTTTTCTTTTTTCCCGTTATTTGGGTGCAAAATAAGGACAAAAACAGAAAACCAAAATATTTCAAATAACTTTTTTTTTATTTTTTCCCGTTATTTAGGTGCAAAATAAGGACAAAAACCGAAAACCAAAATATTTCAAATAACTTTTTTTTTATTTTTTCCCGTTATTTGGGTGCAAAATAAGGACAAAAACAGAAAACCAAAATATTTCAAATAAATTTTTTTTATTTTTTCCCGTTATTTGGGTCAAAATAAGGATAAAAACAGAAAACCAAAATATTTCAAATAACTATTTTTTTATTTTTTCCCGTTATTTGGGTGCAAAATAAGGACAAAAACAGAAAACCAGAATATTTCAAATAACTTTTTTTTTATTTTTCCCGCTATTTGGGTGCAAAATAAGGACAAATACAGAAAACCAAAATATTTCAAATAACTTTTTTTTCTTTTTTCCCGTTATTTGGGTGCAAAATAAGGACAAAAACAGGAAACCAAAATATTTCAGATAACTTTTTTTTTCTTTTTTCCCGTAATTTGGGTGCAAATTAAGGACAAAAACAGAAAACCAAAATATTTCAAATAAATTTTTTTATTTTTTCCCGTTATTTGGGTGCAAAATAAGGATAAAAACAGAAAACCAAAATATTTCAAATAACTTTTTTTTTATTTTTTCCCGTTATGTGGGTGCAAAATAAGGACAAAAACAGAAAACCAGAATATTTCAAATAACTTTTTTTTTATTTTTCCCGTTATTTGGGTGCAAAATAAGGACAAATACAGAAAACCAAAATATTTCAAATAACTTTTTTTTCTTTTTTCCCGTTATTTGGGTGCAAAATAAGGACAAAAACAGGAAACCAAAATATTTCAGATAACTTTTTTTTTCTTTTTTCCCGTAATTTGGGTGCAAAATAAGGACAAAAACAGAAAACCAAAATATTTCAAATAACTTTTTTTTTCTTTTTTCCCGTTATTTGGGTGCAAAATAAGGACAAAAACAGAAAACCAAAATATTTCAAATAACTTTTTTTTTATTTTTTCCCGTTATTTGGGTGCAAAATAAGGACAAAAACAGAAAACCAGAATATTTCAAATAACTTTTTTTTTATTTTTCCCGTTATTTGGGTGCAAAATAAGGACAAATACAGAAAACCAAAATATTTCAAATAACTTTTTTTTCTTTTTTCCCGTTATTTGGGTGCAAAATAAGGACAAAAACAGGAAACCAAAATATTTCAGATAACTTTTTTTTTCTTTTTTCCCGTAATTTGGGTGCAAAATAAGGACAAAAACAGAAAACCAAAATATTTCAAATAACTTTTTTTTTCTTTTTTCCCGTTATTTGGGTGCAAAATAAGGACAAAAACAGAAAACCAAAATATTTCAAATAACTTTTTTTTTCTTTTTTCCCGTTATTTGGGTGCAAAATAAGGACAAAAACAGAAACCCAAAATATTTCAAATAATTTTTTTTTTATTTTTTCCGTTATTTGGGTGCAAAATAAGGACAAAAACAGAAAACCAAAATATTTCAGATAACTTTTTTTTTATTTTTTCCCGTTATTTGGGTGCAAAATAAGGACAAAAACAGAAAACCAAAATATTTCAAATAACTTTTTTTTTCTTTTTTCCCGTTATTTGGGTGCAAAATAAGGAGAAAAACAGAAAACCAAAATATTTCAGATAACTTTTTTTTTATTTTTTCCCGTTATTTGGGTGCAAAATAAGGACAAAAACAGAAAACCAAAATATTTCAAATAACTTTTTTTTTATTTTTTCCCGTTATTTGGGTGCAAAATAAGGACAAAAACAGAAAACCAAAATATTTCAAATAACTTTTTTTTTCTTTTTTCCCGTTATTTGGGTGCAAAATAAGGACAAAAACAGAAACCCAAAATATTTCAAATAACTTTTTTTTTATTTTTTCCGTTATTTGGGTGCAAAATAAGGACAAAAACAGAAAACCAAAATATTTCAGATAACTTTTTTTTTATTTTTTCCCGTTATTTGGGTGCAAAATAAGGCCAAACACAGAAAACCAAAATATTTAGATAACTTTTTTTTTCTTTTTTCCCGTAATTTGGGTGCAAAATAAGGACAAAAACAGAAAACCAAAATATTTCAAATAACTTTTTTTTTCTTTTTTCCCGTTATTTGGGTGCAAAATAAGGACAAAAACAGGAAACCAAAATATTTCAGATAACTTTTTTTTTATTTTTTCCCGTTATTTAGGTGCAAAATAAGGACAAAAACAGAAAACCAAAATATTTCATATAACTTTTTTTTTATTTTTTCCCGTTATTTGGGTGCAAAATAAGGACAAAAACAGAAAACCAAAATATTTCAAATAACTTTTTTTTTTTTCCCCGTTATTTAGGTGCAAAATAAGGACAAAAACAGAAAACCAAAATATTTCAAATAACTTTTTTTTTATATTTTCCCGTTATTTAGGTGCAAAATAAGGACAAAAACAGAAAACCAAAATATTTCAGATAACTTTTTTTTTATTTTTTTCCCGTTATTTGGGTGCAAAATAAGGACAAAAACAGAAAACCAAAATATTTCAAATAACTTTTTTTTCTTTTTTCCCGTTATTTGGATGCAAAATAAGGACAAAAACGGAAAACCAAAATATTTCAAATAACTTTTTTTTTATTTTTTCCCGTTATTTGGGTGCAAAATAAGGACAAAAACAGAAAACCAAAATATTTCAATTAAATTTTTTTTATTTTTTCCCGTTATTTGGGTGCAAAATAAGGATAAAAACAGAAAACCAAAATATTTCAAATAACTTTTTTTTTATTTTTTCCCGTTATTTGGGTGCAAAATAAGAACAAAAAACATAAAACCAAAATATTTCATTATCAAAATATTTCAGATAACTTTTTTTTATTTTTTCCCGTTATTTGGGTGCAAAATAAGGACAAAAATAGAAAACCAAAATATTTCAAATAACTTTTTTTTTCTTTTTTCCCGTTATTTGGGTGCAAAATAAGGACAAAAACAGAAACCCAAAATATTTCAAATAACTTTTTTTTATTTTTTCCGTTATTTGGGTGCAAAATAAGGACAAAAACAGAAAACCAAAATATTTCAGATAACTTTTTTTTTATTTTTTCCCGTTATTTGGTTGCAAAATAAGGACAAAAACAGAAAACCAAAATATTTCAGATAACTTTTTTTTTATTTTTTCCCGTTATTTGGTTGGAAAATAAGGACAAAAACAGAAAACCAAAATATTTCAAATAACTTTTTTTTTATTTTTTCCCGTTATTTAGGTGCAAAATAAGGACAAAAACAGAAAACCAAAATATTTCAAATAACTTTTTCTTTATATTTTCCCGTTATTTAGGTGCAAAATAAGGACAAAAACAGAAAACCAAAATATTTCAGTATAACTTTTTTTTTATTTTTTCCCGTTATTTGGGTGCAAAATAAGGACAAAAAACAGAAAACCAAAATATTTCAAATAACTTTTTTTTTCTTTTTTCCGTTATTTGGGTGCAAAATAAGGACAAAAACAGAAACCCAAAATATTTCAAATAACTTTTTTTTTATTTTTTCCGTTATTTGGGTGCAAAATAAGGACAAAAACAGAAAACCAAAATATTTCAGATAACTTTTTTTTATTTTTTCCCGTTACTTGGGTGCAAAATAAGGACAAAAACAGAAAACCAGAATATTTCAAATAACTTTTTTTTTATTTTTTCCCGTTATTTGGGTGCAAAATAGGGACAAAAACAGAAAAAAAATATTTCAAATAACTTTTTTTTTATTTTTTCCCGTTATTTAGGTGCAAAATAAGGACAAAAACAGAAAACCAAAATATTTCAGATAACTTTTTTTTTATTTTTTCCCGTTACTTGGGTGCAAAATAAGGACAAACACAGAAAACCAAAATATTTCAGATAACTTTTTTTTTCTTTTTTCCCGTTATTTGGGTGCAAAATAGGGACAAAAACAGAAAACCAAAATATTTCAAATAACTTTTTTTTATTTTTTCCCGTTATTTGGGTGCAAAATGAGGACAAAAACAGAAAACCAAAATATTTCAAATAACTATTTTTTTATTTTTTCCCGTTATTTGGGTGCAAAATAAGGACAAAAACAGAAAACCAAAATATTTCAGATAAATTGTTTTTCCTTTTTACCCGTTATTTGGGTGCAAAATAAAGACAAAAACAGAAAACCAAAATATTTCAAATAACTTTTTTTTTATTTTTTCCCGTTATTTGGGTGCAAAATAAGGACAAAAAACAGAAAACCAAAATATTTCAGATAACTTTGTTTTTCTTTTTTCCCGTTATTTTGGTGCAAAATAAGGACAAAAACAGAAAACCAAATATTTCAGATAACTTTTTTTTTATTTTTTCCCGTTATTTGGGTGCAAAATAACGACAAAAACAGAAAACCAAAATATTTCAAATAACTTTTTTTTTCTTTTTTCCCGTTATTTGGGTGCAAAATAAGGACAAAAACAGAAAACCAAAATATTTCAAATAACTTTTTTTTTATTTTTTCCCGTTATTTGGGTGCAAAATAAGGACAAAAAGAGAAAACCAAATATTTCAAATAACTTTTTTTTTCTTTTTTCTCGTTATTTGGGTGCAAAATAAGTACAAAAACAGAAAACCAAAATATTTCAAATAAATTTTTTTTATTTTTTCCCGTTATTTGGGTGCAAAATAAGGATAAAAACAGAAAACCAAAATATTTCAAATAACTTTTTTTTTATTTTTTCCCGTTATTTGGGTGCAAAATAAGGACAAAAAAACAGAAAACCAAAATATTTCAGATAAGTTTTTTTTTATTTTTTCCCGTTATTTGGGTGCAAAATAAGGACAAACACAGAAAACCAAAATATTTCAGATAACTTTTTTTTTTATTTTTTCCCGTTATTTGGGTGCAAAATAAGGACAAACACAGAAAACCAAAATATTTTAGATAACTTTTTTTTTCTTTTTTCCCGTAATTTGGGTGCAAAATAAGGACAAAAACAGAAAACCAAAATATTTCAAATAACTTTTTTTTTATTTTTTCCCGTTATTTGGGTGCAAAATGAGGACAAAAACAGAAAACCAAAATATTTCAAATAACTATTTTTTTCTTTTTTCCCGTTATTTGGGTGCAAAATAAGGGCAAAAACAGAAACCCAAAATATTTCAAATAACTTTTTTTTATTTTTTCCGTTATTTGGGTGCAAAATAAGGACAAAAACAGAAAACCAAAATATTTCAAATAACTTTTTTTTTATTTTTTCCCGTTATTTGGGTGCAAAATAAGGACAAAAACAGAAAACCAAAATATTTCAGATAACTTTGTTTTTCTTTTTTCCCGTTATTTTGGTGCAAAATAAGGACAAAAACAGAAAACCAAAATATTTCAGATAACTTTTTTTTTATTTTTTCCCGTTATTTGGGTGCAAAATAACGACAAAAACAGAAAACCAAAATATTTCAAATAACTTTTTTTTTCTTTTTTCCCGTTATTTGGGTGCAAAATAAGGACAAAAACAGAAAACCAAAATATTTCAAATAACTTTTTTTTTATTTTTTCCCGTTATTTAGGTGCAAAATAAGGACAAAAAGAGAAAACCAAAATATTTCAGATAACTTTTTTTTTATTTTTTCCCGTTATTTGGGTGCAAAATAACGACCAAAACAGAAAACCAAAATATTTCAAATAACTTTTTTTTTCTTTTTTCTCGTTATTTGGGTGCAAAATAAGGACAAAAACAGAAAACCAAAATATTTCAAATAAATTTTTTTTATTTTTTCCCGTTATTTGGGTGCAAAATAAGGATAAAAACAGAAAACCAAAATATTTCAAATAACTTTTTTTTTATTTTTTCCCGTTATTTGGGTGCAAAATAAGGACAAAAAAACAGAAAACCAAAATATTTCAGATAACTTTTTTTTTATTTTTTCCCGTTATTTGGGTGCAAAATAAGGACAAACACAGAAAACCAAAATATTTCAGATAACTTTTTTTTTATTTTTTCCCGTTATTTGGGTGCAAAATAAGGACAAACACAGAAAACCAAAATATTTTAGATAACTTTTTTTTTCTTTTTTCCCGTAATTTGGGTGCAAAATAAGGACAAAAACAGAAAACCAAAATATTTCAAATAACTTTTTTTTTATTTTTTCTCGTTATTTGGGTGCAAAATAAGGACAAAAACAGAAAACCAAAATATTTCAAATAACTTTTTTTTTCTTTTTTCCCGTTATTTGGGTGCAAAATAAGGGCAAAAACAGAAACCCAAAATATTTCAAATAACTTTTTTTTATTTTTTCCGTTATTTGGGTGCAAAATAAGGACAAAACAGAAAACCAAAATATTTCAGATAACTTTTTTTTTATTTTTTCCCGTTATTTGGGTGCAAAATTAGGACAAAAACAGAAAACCAAAATATTTCAAATAACTTTTTTTTTCTTTTTTCCCGTTATTTGGGTGCAAAATAAGGACAAAAACAGAAAACCAAAATATTTCAGATAACTTTTTTTTTATTTTTTCCCGTTATTTAGGTGCAAAATAAGGACAAAAACAGAAAACCAAAATATTTCAGATAACTTTTTTTTTATTTTTTCCCGTTATTTGGTTGCAAAATAAAGACAAAAACAGAAAACCAAAATATTTCAAATAACTTTTTTTTTATTTTTTCCCGTTATTTAGGTGCAAAATAAGGACAAAAACAGAAAACCAAAATATTTCAGATAACTTTTTTTTTATTTTTTCCCGTTATTTGGGTGCAAAATAAGGACAAAAACAGAAAACCAAAATATTTCAAATAACTTTTTTTTTCTTTTTTCCCTTTATTTGGGTGCAAAATAAGGACAAAAACAGAAAACCAAAATATTTCAAATAACTTTTTTTTTATTTTTTCCCGTTATTTGGGTGCAAAATAAGGACAAAAACAGAAAACCAAAATATTTCAAATAACTTTTTTTTTATTTTTTCCCGTTATTTGGGTGCAAAATAAGGACAAAAACAGAAAACCAAAATATTTCAAATAAATTTTTTTTATTTTTTCCCGTTATTTGGGTCAAAATAAGGATAAAAACAGAAAACCAAAATATTTCAAATAACTATTTTTTTATTTTTTCCCGTTATTTGGGTGCAAAATAAGGACAAAAACAGAAAACCAGAATATTTCAAATAACTTTTTTTTTATTTTTCCCGCTATTTGGGTGCAAAATAAGGACAAATACAGAAAACCAAAATATTTCAAATAACTTTTTTTTCTTTTTTCCCGTTATTTGGGTGCAAAATAAGGACAAAAACAGGAAACCAAAATATTTCAGATAACTTTTTTTTTCTTTTTTCCCGTAATTTGGGTGCAAATTAAGGACAAAAACAGAAAACCAAAATATTTCAAATAACTTTTTTTTTCTTTTTTCCCGTTATTTGGGTGCAAAATAAGGACAAAAACAGAAAACCAAAATATTTCAAATAACTTTTTTTTTCTTTTTTCCCGTTATTTGGGTGCAAAATAAGGACAAAAACAAAAACCCAAAATATTTCAAATAACTTTTTTTTTATTTTTTCCGTTATTTGGGTGCAAAATAAGGACAAAAACAGAAAACCAAAATATTTCAGATAACTTTTTTTTTATTTTTTCCCGTTATTTGGGTGCAAAATTAGGACAAAAACAGGAAACCAAAATATTTCAGATAACTTTTTTTTTCTTTTTTCCCGTAATTTGGGTGCAAAATAAGGACAAAAACAGAAAACCAAAATATTTCAAATAACTTTTTTTTTCTTTTTTCCCGTTATTTGGGTGCAAAATAAGGACAAAAACAGAAAACCAAAATATTTAAAATAACTTTTTTTTTATTTTTTCCGTTATTTGGGTGCAAAATAAGGACAAAAACAGGAAACCAAAATATTTCAGATAACTTTTTTTTTCTTTTTTCCCGTAATTTGGGTGCAAAATAAGGACAAAAACAGAAAACCAAAATATTTCAGATAACTTTTTTTTTCTTTTTTCCCGTTATTTGGGTGCAAAATAAGGACAAAAACAAAAACCCAAAATATTTAAAATAACTTTTTTTTTATTTTTTCCGTTATTTGGGTGCAAAATAAGGACAAAAACAGAAAACCAAAATATTTCAAATAACTTTTTTTTTCTTTTTTCCCGTTATTTGGGTGCAAAATAAGGACAAAAACAGAAAACCAAAATATTTCAAATAACTTTTTTTTTATTTTTTCCCGTTATTTAGGTGCAAAATAAGGACAAAAACAGAAAACCAAAATATTTCAGATAACTTTTTTTTTATTTTTTCCCGTTATTTGGGTGCAAAATAAGGACAAAAACAGAAAACCAAAATATTTCAAATAACTTTTTTTTTCTTTTTTCCCGTTATTTGGGTGCAAAATAAGGATAAAAACAGAAAACCAAAATATTTCAAATAACTTTTTTTTTATTTTTTCCCGTTATTTGGGTGCAAAATAAAGACAAAAACAGAAAACCAAAATATTTCAAATAACATTTTTTTTCTTTTTTCCCGTTATTTGGGTGCAAAATAAGGACAAAAACAGAAAACCAAAATATTTCAAATAACTTTTTTTTTATTTTTTCCCGTTATTTGGGTGCAAAATAAGGACAAAAACAGAAAACCAAAATATTTCAAATAACTTTTTTTTTATTTTTTCCCGTTATTTGGGTGCAAAATAAGGACAAAAACAGAAAACCAAAATATTTCAAATAAATTTTTTTTATTTTTTCCCGTTATTTGGGTGCAAAATAAGGATAAAAACAGAAAACCAAAATATTTCAAATAACTTTTTTTTTATTTTTTCCCGTTATTTGGGTGCAAAATAAGGACAAAAACAGAAAACCAAAATATTTCAAATAACTTTTTTTTTATTTTTTCCCGTTATTTGGGTGCAAAATAAGGACAAAAACAGAAAACCAAAATATTTCAAATAACTTTTTTTTTATTTTTTCCCGTTATTTGGGTGCAAAATAAGGACAAAAACAGAAAACCAAAATATTTCAAATAACTTTTTTTTTATATTTTCCCGTTATTTAGGTGCAAAATAAGGACAAAAACAGAAAACCAAAATATTTCAGATAACTTTTTTTTTATTTTTTCCCGTTATTTGGGTGCAAAATAAGGACAAAAACAGAAAACCAAAATATTTCAAATAACTTTTTTTTTCTTTTTTCCCGTTATTTGGGTGCAAAATAAGGACAAAAACAGAAAACCAAAATATTTCAAATAACTTTTTTTTTATTTTTTCCCGTTATTTGGGTGCAAAATAAGGACAAAAAAAGAAAACCAAAATATTTCAAATAACTTTTTTTTTATTTTTTCCGTTATTTGGGTGCAAAATAAGGACAAAAACAGAGAACCAAAATATTTCAAATAAATTTTTTTTATATTTTCCCGTTATTTGGGTGCAAAATAAGGATAAAAACAGAAAACCAAAATATTTCAAATAACTTTTTTTTTATTTTTTCCCGTTATTTGGGTGCAAAATAAAGACAAAAACAGAAAACCAGAATATTTCAAATAACTTTTTTTTTATTTTTCCCGTTATTTGGGTGCAAAATAAGGACAAATACAGAAAACCAAAATATTTCAAATAACTTTTTTTTCTTTTTTCCCGTTATTTGGGTGCAAAATTAGGACAAAAACAGGAAACCAAAATATTTCAGATAACTTTTTTTTTCTTTTTTCCCGTAATTTGGGTGCAAAATAAGGACAAAAACAGAAAACCAAAATATTTCAAATAACTTTTTTTTTCTTTTTTTCCCGTTATTTGGGTGCAAAATAAGGACAAAAACAGAAAACCAAAATATTTAAAATAACTTTTTTTTTATTTTTTCCGTTATTTGGGTGCAAAATAAGGACAAAAACAGGAAACCAAAATATTTCAGATAACTTTTTTTTTCTTTTTTCCCGTAATTTGGGTGCAAAATAAGGACAAAAACAGAAAACCAAAATATTTCAGATAACTTTTTTTTTCTTTTTTCCCGTTATTTGGGTGCAAAATAAGGACAAAAACAAAAACCCAAAATATTTAAAATAACTTTTTTTTTATTTTTTCCGTTATTTGGGTGCAAAATAAGGACAAAACAGAAAACCAAAATATTTCAAATAACTTTTTTTTTATTTTTTCCCGTTATTTGGGTGCAAAATAAGGACAAAAACAGAAAACCAAAATATTTCAAATAAATTTTTTTTATTTTTTCCCGTTATTTGGGTGCAAAATAAGGATAAAAACAGAAAACCAAAATATTTCAAATAACTTTTTTTTTATTTTTTCCCGTTATTTGGGTGCAAAATAAGGACAAAAACAGAAAACCAAAATATTTCAAATAACTTTTTTTTTATTTTTTCCCGTTATTTGGGTGCAAAATAAGGACAAAAACAGAAAACCAAAATATTTCAAATAACTTTTTTTTTATTTTTTCCCGTTATTTGGGTGCAAAATAAGGACAAAAACAGAAAACCAAAATATTTCAAATAACTTTTTTTTTATATTTTCCCGTTATTTAGGTGCAAAATAAGGACAAAAACAGAAAACCAAAATATTTCAGATAACTTTTTTTTTATTTTTTCCCGTTATTTGGGTGCAAAATAAGGACAAAAACAGAAAACCAAAATATTTCAAATAACTTTTTTTTTCTTTTTTCCCGTTATTTGGGTGCAAAATAAGGACAAAAACAGAAAACCAAAATATTTCAAATAACTTTTTTTTTATTTTTTCCCGTTATTTGGGTGCAAAATAAGGACAAAAACAGAAAACCAAAATATTTCAAATAACTTTTTTTTTATTTTTTCCCGTTATTTGGGTGCAAAATAAGGACAAAAACAGAGAACCAAAATATTTCAAATAAATTTTTTTTATATTTTCCCGTTATTTGGGTGCAAAATAAGGATAAAAACAGAAAACCAAAATATTTCAAATAACTTTTTTTTTATTTTTTCCCGTTATTTGGGTGCAAAATAAAGACAAAAACAGAAAACCAGAATATTTCAAATAACTTTTTTTTTATTTTTCCCGTTATTTGGGTGCAAAATAAGGACAAATACAGAAAACCAAAATATTTCAAATAACTTTTTTTTCTTTTTTCCCGTTATTTGGGTGCAAAATTAGGACAAAAACAGGAAACCAAAATATTTCAGATAACTTTTTTTTTCTTTTTTTCCCGTTATTTGGGTGCAAATTAAAGACAAAAACAGAAAACCAAAATATTTCAAATAACTTTTTTTTTATTTTTTCCCGTTATTTGGGTGCAAAATAAGGACAAAAACAGAAAACCAAAATATTTAAAATAACTTTTTTTTTATTTTTTCCGTTATTTGGGTGCAAAATAAGGACAAAAACAGGAAACCAAAATATTTCAGATAACTTTTTTTTTCTTTTTTCCCGTAATTTGGGTGCAAAATAAGGACAAAAACAGAAAACCAAAATATTTCAGATAACTTTTTTTTTTCTTTTTTCCCGTTATTTGGGTGCAAATAAGGACAAAAACAAAAACCCAAAATATTTAAAATAACTTTTTTTTTATTTTTTCCGTTATTTGGGTGCAAAATAAGGACAAAAACAGAAAACCAAAATATTTCAGATAACTTTTTTTTTATTTTTTACCGTTATTTGGGTGCAAAATAAGGACAAAAACAGAAAACCAAAATATTTCAAATAACTTTTTTTTTCTTTTTTCCCGTTATTTGGGTGCAAAATAAGGAGAAAAACAGAAAACCAAAATATTTCAGATAACTTTTTTTTTATTTTTTCCCGTTATTTGGGTGCAAAATAAGGACAAAAACAGAAAACCAGAATATTTCAAATAACTTTTTTTTTATTTTTTCCCGTTATTTGGGTGCAAAATAAGGACAAATACAGAAAACCAAAATATTTCAGATAACTTTTTTTTTATTTTTTCCCGTTATTTGGGTGCAAAATAAGGACAAACACAGAAAACCAAAATATTTAGATAACTTTTTTTTTCTTTTTTCCCGTAATTTGGGTGCAAAATAAGGACAAAAACAGAAAACCAAAATATTTCAAATAACTTTTTTTTTATTTTTTCCCGTTATTTGGGTGCAAAATAAGGACAAAAACAGAAAACCAAAATATTTCAAATAACTTTTTTTTTCTTTTTTCCCGTTATTTGGGTGCAAAATAAGGACAAAAACAGAAACCCAAAATATTTCAAATAACTTTTTTTTTATTTTTTCCGTTATTTGGGTGCAAAAAAAAAACAAAAACAGAAAACCAAAATATTTCAAATATTTTTTTTTATATTTTCCCGTTATTTAGGTGCAAAATAAGGACAAAAGCAGAAAACCAAAATATTTCAAATAACTTTTTTTTTCTTTTTTCCCGTTATTTGGGTGCAAAATAAGGACAAAAACAGAAAACCAAAATATTTCAAATAACTTTTTTTTTATTTTTTCCCGTTATTTGGGTGCAAAATAAGGACAAAAACAGAAAACCAAAATATTTCAGATTACTTTTTTTTTATTTTTTCCCGTTATTTGGGTGCAAAATAACGACAAAAACAGAAAACCAAAATATTTCAAATAACTTTTTTTTTCTTTTTTCTCGTTATTTGGGTGCAAAATAAGGACAAAAACAGAAAACCAAAATATTTCAAATAAATTTTTTTTATTTTTTCCCGTTATTTGGGTGCAAAATAAGGATAAAAACAGAAAACCAAATTATTTCAAATAACTTTTTTTTTATTTTTTCCCGTTATTTGGGTGCAAAATAAGGACAAAAAAACAGAAAACCAAAATATTTCAGATAACTTTTTTTTTATTTTTTCCCGTTACTTGGGTGCAAAATAAGGACAAAAACAGAAAACCAGAATATTTCAAATAACTTCTTTTTTTATTTTTTCCCGTTATTTGGGTGCAAAATAAGGACAAACACAGAAAACCAAAATATTTCAGATACCTTTTTTTTTATTTTTTCCCGTTATTTGGGTGCAAAATAAGGACAAACACAGAAAACCAAAATATTTTAGATAACTTTTTTTTTCTTTTTTCCCGTAATTTGGGTGCAAAATAAGGACAAAAACAGAAAACCAAAATATTTCAAATAACTTTTTTTTTATTTTTTCCCGTTATTTGGGTGCAAAATAAGGACAAAAACAGAAAACCAAAATATTTCAAATAAATTTTTTTTATTTTTTCCCGTTATTTGGGTGCAAAATAAGGACAAACACAGAAAACCAAAATATTTCAGATAACTTTTTTTTTATTTTTTCCCGTAATTTGGGTGCAAAATAAGGACAAAAACAGAAAACCAAAATATTTCAAATAACTTTTTTTTCTTTTTTCCCGTAATTTGGGTGCAAAATAAGGACAAAAACAGAAAACCAAAATATTTCAAATAACTTTTTTTTTATTTTTTCCCGTTATTTGGGTGCAAAATAAGGACAAAAACAGAAAACCAAAATATTTCAAATAACTTTTTTTTTATATTTTCCCGTTATTTAGGTGCAAAATAAGGACAAAAACAGAAAACCAAAATATTTCAAATAACTTTTTTTTTATTTTTTCCCGTTACTTGGGTGCAAAATAAGGACAAAAACAGAAAACCAGAATATTTCAAATAACTTCTTTTTTTATTTTTTCCAGTTATTTGGGTGCAAAATAAGGACAAAACAGAAAACCAAAATATATCAGATACCTTTTTTTTTATTTTTTCCCGTTATTTGGGTGCAAAATAAGGACAAAAACAGAAAACCAAAATATTTCAAATAACTTTTTTTTTATTTTTTCCCGTTATTTGGGTGCAAAATAAGGACAAAAACAGAAAACCAAAATATTTCAAATAAATTTTTTTTATTTTTTCCCGTTATTTGGGTGCAAAATAAGGATAAAAACAGAAAACCAAAATATTTCAAATAACTTTTTTTTTATTTTTTCCCGTTATTTGGGTGCAAAATAAGGACAAAAACAGAAAACCAGAATATTTCAAATAACTTTTTTTTTATTTTTCCCGTTATTTGGGTGCAAAATAAGGACAAATACAGAAAACCAAAATATTTCAAATAACTTTTTTTTCTTTTTTCCCGTTATTTGGGTGCAAAATAAGGACAAAAACAGAAAACCAAAATATTTCAAATAACTTTTTTTTTATTTTTTCCCGTTATTTGGGTGCAAAATAAGGACAAAAACAGAAAACCAGAATATTTCAAATAACTTTTTTTTTATTTTTCCCGTTATTTGGGTGCAAAATAAGGACAAATACAGAAAACCAAAATATTTCAAATAACTTTTTTTTCTTTTTTCCCGTTATTTGGGTGCAAAATAAGGACAAAAACAGGAAACCAAAATATTTCAGATAACTTTTTTTTTCTTTTTTCCCGTAATTTGGGTGCAAAATAAGGACAAAAACAGAAAACCAAAATATTTCAAATAACTTTTTTTTTATTTTTTCCCGTTATTTGGGTGCAAAATAAGGACAAAAACAGAAAACCAGAATATTTCAAATAACTTTTTTTTTTATTTTTCCCGTTATTTGGGTGCAAAATAAGGACAAATACAGAAAACCAAAATATTTCAAATAACTTTTTTTTCTTTTTTCCCGTTATTTGGGTGCAAAATAAGGACAAAAACAGGAAACCAAAATATTTCAGATAACTTTTTTTTTCTTTTTTCCCGTAATTTGGGTGGAAAATAAGGACAAAAACAGAAAACCAAAATATTTCAAATAACTTTTTTTTTCTTTTTTCCCGTTATTTGGGTGCAAAATAAGGACAAAAACAGAAAACCAAAATATTTCAAATAACTTTTTTTTTATTTTGTCCCGTTATTTGGGTGCAAAATAAGGACAAAAACAGAAAACCAGAATATTTCAAATAACTTTTTTTTTATTTTTCCCGTTATTTGGGTGCAAAATAAGGACAAATACAGAAAACAAAAATATTTCAAATAACTTTTTTTTCTTTTTTCCCGTTATTTGGGTGCAAAATAAGGACAAAAACAGGAAACCAAAATATTTCAGATAACTTTTTTTTTCTTTTTTCCCGTAATTTGGCTGCAAAATAAGGACAAAAACAGAAAACCAAAATATTTCAAATAACTTTTTTTTTCTTTTTTCCCGTTATTTGGGTGCAAAATAAGGACAAAAACAGAAACCCAAAATATTTCAAATAATTTTTTTTTTATTTTTTCCGTTATTTGGGTGCAAAATAAGGACAAAAACAGAAAACCAAAATATTTCAGATAACTTTTTTTTTATTTTTTCCCGTTATTTGGGTGCAAAATAAGGACAAAAACAGAAAACCAAAATATTTCAAATAGCTTTTTTTTTTGCTTTTTTCCCGTTATTTGGGTGCAAAATAAGTAGAAAAACAGAAAACCAAAATATTTCAGATAACTTTTTTTTTATTTTTTCCCGTTATTTGGGTGCAAAATAAGGACAAAAACAGAAAACCAGAATATTTCAAATAACTTTTATTTTATTTTTTCCCGTTATTTGGGTGCAAAATAAGGACAAATACAGAAAACCAAAATATTTCAGATAACTTTTTTTTTATTTTTTCCCGTTATTTGGGTGCAAAATAAGGACAAACACAGAAAACCAAAATATTTAGATAACTTTTTTTTTCTTTTTTCCCGTAATTTGGGTGCAAAATAAGGACAAACACAGAAAACCAAAATATTTAGATAACTTTTTTTTTCTTTTTTCCCGTAATTTGGGTGCAAAATAAGGACAAAACCAGAAAACCAAAATATTTCAAATAACTTTTTTTTTATTTTTTCCCGTTATTTGGGTGCACAATAAGGACAAAAACAGAAAACCAAAATATTTCAAATAACTTTTTTTTTCTTTTTTCCCGTTATTTGGGTGCAAAATAAGGACAAAAACAGAAACCCAAAATATTTCAAATAACTTTTTTTTTATTTTTTCCGTTATTTGGGTGCAAAATAAGGACAAAAACAGAAAACCAAAATATTTCAGATAACTTTTTTTTTATTTTTTCCCGTTATTTGGGTGCAAAATAAGGACAAAAACAGAAAACCAAAATATTTCAAATAACTTTTTTTTTCTTTTTTCCCGTTATTTGGGTGCAAAATAAGGACAAAAACAGGAAACCAAAATATTTCAGATAACTTTGTTTTTATTTTTTCCCGTTATTTAGGTGCAAAATAAGGACAAAAACAGAAAACCAAAATATTTCATATAACTTTTTTTTTATTTTTTCCCGTTATTTGGGTGCAAAATAAGGACAAAAACAGAAAACCAAAATATTTCTAATAACTTTTTTTTTTTTTTCCCCGTTATTTAGGTGCAAAATAAGGACAAAAACAGAAAACCAAAATATTTCATATAACTTTTTTTTAATTTTTTCCCGTTATTTGGGTGCAAAATAAGGACAAACACAGAAAACCAAAATATTTAGATAACTTTTTTTTTCTTTTTTCCCGTAATTTGGGTGCAAAATAAGGACAAAAACAGAAAACCAAAATATTTCAAATAACTTTTTTTTTATTTTTTCCCGTTATTTGGGTGCAAAATAAGGTCAAAAACAGAAAACCAAAATATTGCAAATAACTTTATTTTTATTTTTTCCCGTTATTTAGGTGCAAAATAAGGACAAAAACAGAAAACCAAAATATTTCATATAACTTTTTTTTTCTTTTTTCCCGTTATTTGGGTGCAAAATAAGGACAAAAACAGAAAACCAAAATATTTCAAATAACTTTTTTTTTATATTTTCCCGTTATTTAGGTGCAAAATAAGGACAAGAACAGAAAACCAAAATATTTCAGATAACTTTTTTTTTATTTTTTCCCGTTATTTGGGTGCAAAATAAGGACAAAAACAGAAAACCAAAATATTTCAAATAACTTTTTTTTTCTTTTTTCCCGTTATTTGGGTGCAAAATAAGGACAAAAACAGAAAACCAAAATATTTCAAATAATTTTTTTTTTATTTTTTCCCGTTATTTGGGTGCAAAATAAGGACAAAAACAGAAAACCAAAATATTTCAATTAAATTTTTTTTATTTTTTCCCGTTATTTGGGTGCAAAATAAGGATAAAAACAGAAAACCAAAATATTTCAAATAACTTTTTTTTTATTTTTTCCCGTTATTTGGGTGCAAAATAAGGACAAAAAACATAAAACCAAAATATTTCATTATCAAAATATTTCAGATAACTTTTTTTTATTTTTTCCCGTTATTTGGGTGCAAAATAAGGACAAAAATAGAAAACCAAAATATTTCAAATAACTTTTTTTTTATTTTTTCCCGTTATTTGGGTGCAAAATAAGGACAAACACAGAAAACCAAAATATTTCAGATAACTTTTTTTTTATTTTTTTCCGTTATTTGGGTGCAAAATTAGGACAAAAACAGAAAACCAAAATATTTCAGATAACTTTTTTTTTATTTTTTCCCGTTATTTGGGTGCAAAATAAGGACAAAAACAGAAAACCAAAATATTTCAAATAATTTTTTTTTCTTTTTTTCCCGTTATTTGGGTGCAAAATAAGGACAAAAACAGAAAACCAAAATATTTCAAATCACTTTTTTTTTATTTTTTCCCGTTATTTGGGTGCAAAATAAGGACAAAAACAGAAAACCAAAATATTTCAAATAATTTTTTTTTCTTTTTTTCCCGTTATTTGGGTGCAAAATAAGGACAAAAACAGAAAACCAAAATATTTCAGATAAATTGTTTTTCCATTTTAGCCGTTATTTGGGTGCAAAATAAAGACAAAAACAGAAAACCAAAATATTTCAAATCACTTTTTTTTTTATTTTTTCCCGTTATTTGGGTGCAAAATAAGGACAAAAACAGAAAACCAAAATATATCAAATAACTTTGTTTTTCTTTTTTCCCGTTATTTGGGTGCAAAATTAGGACAAAAACAGAAAACCAAAATATTTCAGATAACTTTTTTTTTATTTTTTCCCGTTATTTGGGTGCAAAATAAGGACAAAAACAGAAAACCAAAATATTTCAAATAATTTTTTTTTCTTTTTTTCCCGTTATTTGGGTGCAAAATAAGGACAAAAACAGAAAACCAAAATATTTCAGATAACTTTTTTCTTTCTTTTTTCCCGTTATTTGGGTGCAAAATAAGGACAAAAACAGAAAATAAAAATATGTCAGATAACTTTTTTTTTATTTTTTCCCGTTATTTAGGTGCAAAATAAGGACAAAAACAGAAAACCAAAATATTTCAGATAACTTTTTTTTTATTTTTTCCCGTTATTTGGGTGCAAAATAAGGACACAAACAGAAAACCAAAATATTTCAAATAATTTTATTTTTATTTTTTCCCGTTATTTGGGTGCAAAATAAGGACAAAAACAGAAAACCAAAATATTTCAGATAAATTGTTTTTCCATTTTAGCCGTTATTTGGGTGCAAAATAAAGACAAAAACAGAAAACCAAAATATTTCAAATAACTTTTTTTTTATTTTTCCCCGTTATTTGGGTGCAAAATAAGGACAAAAACAGAAAACCAAAATATTTCAGATAACTTTGTTTTTCTTTTTTCCCGTTATTTTGGTGCAAAATAAGGACAAAAACAGAAAACCAAAATATTTCAGATAACTTTTTTTTTATTTTTTCCCGTTATTTGGGTGCAAAATAAGGACAAAAAGAGAAAACCAAAATATTTCAAATAGTATTTTTTTCTTTTTTTCCCGTTATTTGGGTGCAAAATAAAGACAAAAACAGAAAACCAAAATATTTCAGATAACTTTTTTTTTCTTTTTTGCCGTTATTTGGTTGCAAAATTAGGACAAAAACAGAAAAGCAAAATGTTTCTGATATTTTTTTTTTCTTTTTCCTCGTTAGTTAGGTGCAAAATAAGGACAAACACAGAAAACCAAAATATTTCAGATAACTTTTTTTTTATTTTTTCCCGTTATTTGGGTGCAAAATAAGGACAAAAACAGAAAACCAAAATATTTCAAATAACTTTTTTTTTATTTTTCCCCGTTATTTACGTGCAAAATAAGGACAAAAACAGAAATCCAAAATATTTCAGATAACTTTTTTTTTATTTTTTCCCGTTATTTGGGTGCAAAATTAGGACAAAAACAGAAAACCAAAATATTTCAAATAACTTTTTTTTTCTTTTTTCCCGTTATTTGGGTACAAAATAAGGGCAAAAACAGAAAACCAAAATATTTCGAATAACTTTTTTTTTATTTTTTCCCGTTATTTGGGTGCAAAATAAGGACAAAAACAGTAAACCAAAATATATCAAATAACTTTTATTTTATTTTTTGCCGTTATTTGGGTGCAAAATAAGGACAAACACAGAAAACCAAAATATTTCAAATAACTTTTTTTTATTTTTTCTCGTTATTTGGGTGCAAAATAAGGACAAAAACAGAAAACCAAAATATTTCAGATAACTTTTTTTTTATTTTTTCCCGTTATTTAGGTGCAAAATTAGGACAAAAACAGAAAACCAAAATATTTCAAATAACTTTTTTTTTCTTTTTTCCCGTTATTTGGGTACAAAATAAGGGTAAAAACAGAAAACCAAAATATTTCGAATAACTTTAATTTTATTTTTTCCCGTTATTTGGGTGCAAAATAAGGACAAACACAGAAAACCAAAATATTTCAAATAACTTTTTTTTTTCCCGTTATTTGGGTGCAAAATAAGGACAAACACAGAAAACCAAAATATTTCAAATAACTTTTTTTTTATTTTTTCCCGTTATTTGGGTGCAAAATAAGGATAAATACAGAAAACCAAAATATTTCAAATAACTTTTTTTTATTTTTTCTCGTTATTTGGGTGCAAAATAAGGACAAACACAGAAAACCAAAATATTTCAAATAACTTTTTTTTATTTTTTCCCGTTATTTGGGTGCAAAATAAGGACAAAAACAGAAAACCAAAATATTTCAGATACCTTTTTTTTTCTTTTTCCCGTTATTTGGGTGCAAAATAAGGACAAACACAGAAAACCAAAATATTTCAAATAACTTTTTTTTTATTTTTTCCCGTTATTTGGGTGCAAAATAAGGACAAAAACAGAAAACCGAAATATTTCAAATAACTTTTTTTTTATTTTTTCCCGTTATTTGGGTGCAAAATAAGGACAAAAACAGAAAACCAAAATATTTCAAATAACTCTTTTTTATTTTTTCCCGTTATTTGGGTGCAAAATAAGGACAACAACAGAAAACCAAATTATTTCAGATAATTTATTTTTTTGTTATTTTTTCCCGTTATTTGGGTGCAAAATAAGGACAAAAACAGATAACCAAAATATTTCAAATAACTTTTTTTTAGTTTTTCCCGTTACTTGGGTGCAAAATAAGGATAAAAACAGAAAACCAAAATATTTCAGATAACTTTTTTTTTCCTTTTTCCCGTTATTTGGGTGCAAAATAAGGACAAAAACAGAAAACCAAAATATTTCAAATAACTTTTTTTTATTTTTTCCCGTTATTGGGGTGCAAAATAAGGACAAAAACAGAAAACCAAAATATTTCAGTTAACTTTTTTTTTCCTTTTTCCCGTTATTTGGGTGCAAAATAAGGACAAACACAGAAAACCAAAATATTTCAAATAACTTTTTTTTATTTTTTCCCGTTATTTGGGTGCAAAATAAGGACAAAAACAGAAAACCAAAATATTTCAGATACCTTTTTTTTTCTTTTTCCCGTTATTTGGGTGCAAAATCAGGACAAACACAGAAAACGAAAATACTTCAAATAACTTTTTTTTATTTTTTCCCGTTATTTGGGTGCAAAATAAGGACAAAAACAGAAAACCAAATTATTTCAGATAGTATTTTTTTCTTTTTTTCCCGTTATTTGGGTGCAAAATAAAGACAAAAACAGAAAACCAAAATATTTCAGATAACTTTTTTTTTTCTTTTTTTCCGTTATTTGGGTGCAAAATAAGGACAAAAACAGAAAACCAAAATATTTCAGATAACTTTTTTTTTATTTTTTCCCGTTAGTTAGGTGCAAAATAAGGACAAAAACAGAAAACCAAAATATTTCAGATAACTTTTTTTTTATTTTTTCCGGTTATTTGGGTGCAAAATAAGGACAAAAACAGAAAACTAAAATATTTCAAATAATTTTATTTTTATTTTTTCCCGTTAGTTGGGTGCAAAATAAGGACAAAAACAGAAAACCAAAATATTTCAGATAAATTGTTTTTCCTTTTTAGCCGTTATTTGGGTGCAAAATAAAGACAAAAACAGAAAACCAAAATATTTCAAATAACTTTTTTTTTATTTTTCCCCGTTATTTGGGTGCAAAATAAGGACAAAAACAGAAAACCAAAATATTTCAGATAACTTTGTTTTTCTTTTTTCCCGTTATTTTGGTGCAAAATAAGGACAAAAACAGAAAACCAAAATATTTCAAATAATTTTATTTTTATTTTTTCCCGTTATTTGGGTGCAAAATAAGGACAAAAACAGAAAACCAAAATATTTCAAATAATTTTTTTTTCTTTTTTTCCCGTTATTTGGGTGCAAAATAAGGACAAAAACAGAAAACCAAAATATTTCAGATAACTTTTTTTTTTCTTTTTTCCCGTTATTTGGGTGCAAAATAAGGACAAAAACAAAAAACAAAAATATGTCAGATAACTTTTTTTTTATTTTTTCCCGTTATATAGGTGCAAAATAAGGACAAAAACAGAAAACCAAAATATTTCAGATAACTTTTTTTTTATTTTTTCCCGTTATTTGGGTCCAAAATAAGGACAAAAACAGAAAACCAAAATATTTCAAATAATTTTATTTTTATTTTTTCCCGTTAGTTGGGTGCAAAATAAGGACAAAAACAGAAAACCAAAATATTTCAGATAAATTGTTTTTCCTTTTTAGCCGTTATTTGGGTGCAAAATAAAGACAAAAACAGAAAACCAAAATATTTCAAATAACTTTTTTTTTATTTTTCCCCGTTATTTGGGTGCAAAATAAGGACAAAAACAGAAAACCAAAATATTTCAGATAACTTTGTTTTTCTTTTTTCCCGTTATTTTGGTGCAAAATAAGGACAAAAACAGAAAACCAAAATATTTCAGATAACTTTTTTTTTATTTTTTCCCGTTATTTGGGTGCAAAATAAGGACAAAAAGAGAAAACCAAAATATTTCAAATAGTATTTTTTTCTTTTTTCCCCGTTATTTGGGTGCAAAATAAAGACAAAAACAGAAAACCAAAATATTTCAGATAACTTTTTTTTTTCTTTTTTTCCGTTATTTTGGTGCAAAATAAGGACAAAAACAGAAAACCAAAATATTTCAGATAACTTTTTTTTTATTTTTTCCCGTTAGTTAGGTGCAAAATAAGGACAAAAACAGAAAACCAAAATATTTCAGATAACTTTTTTTTTATTTTTTCCCGTTATTTGGGTGCAAAATAAGGACAAAAACAGAAAACCAAAATATTTCAAATAACTTTTTTTTTATTTTTTCCCGTTATTTAGGTGCAAAATAAGGACAAAAACAGAAATCCAAAATATTTCAGATAACTTTTTTTATATTTTTTCCCGTTATTTGGGTGCAAAATTAGGACAAAAACAGAAAACCAAAATATTTCAAATAACTTTTTTTTTCTTTTTTCCCGTTATTTGGGTACAAAATAAGGGCAAAAACAGAAAACCAAAATATTTCGAATAATTTTTTTTTATTTTTTCCCGTTATTTGGGTGCAAAATTAGGGCAAAAAACAGAAAACCAAAATATATCAAATAACTTTTATTTTATTTTTTGCCGTTATTTGGGTGCAAAATAAGGACAAACACAGAAAACCAAAATATTTCAAATAACTTTTTTTTAATTTTTCCCGTTATTTGGGTGCAAAATAAGGACAAAAACAGAAAACCAAAATATTTCAGATAACTTTTTTTTTATTTTTTCCCGTTATTTGGGTGCAAAATTAGGACAAAAACAGAAAACCAAAATATTTCAAATAACTTTTTTTTTCTTTTTTCCCGTTATTTGGGTACAAAATAAGGGTAAAAACAGAAAACCAAAATATTTCGAATAACTTTTTTTTTATTTTTTCCCGTTATTTGGGTGCAAAATAAGGACAAAAACAGAAAACCAAAATATTTCAAATAACTTTAATTTTATTTTTTCCCGTTATTTGGGTGCAAAATAAGGACAAACACAGAAAACCAAAATATTTCAAATAACTTTTTTTTTATTTTTTCCCGTTATTTGGGTGCAAAATAAGGATAAATACAGAAAACCAAAATATTTCAAATAACTTTTTTTTTATTTTTTCTCGTTATTTGGGTGCAAAATAAGGACAAACACAGAAAACCAAAATATTTCAAATAACTTTTTTTTATTTTTTCCCGTTATTTGGGTGCAAAATAAGGACAAAAACAGAAAACCAAAATATTTCAGATACCTTTTTTTTTCTTTTTCCCGTTATTTGGGTGCAAAATAAGGACAAACACAGAAAACCAAAATATTTCAAATAACTTTTTTTTATTTTTCCCGTTATTTGGGTGCAAAATAAGGACAAATACAGAAAACCAAAATATTTCAAATAACTTTTTTTTTATTTTTTCCCGTTATTTGGGTGCAAAATAAGGACAAAAACAGAAAACCAAAATATTTCAGATAACTTTTTTTTATTTTTTCCCGTTATTTGGGTGCAAAATAAGGATAAAAACAGAAAACCAAATTATTTCAGATAATTTATTTTTTTGTTATTTTTTCCCGTTATTTGGGTGCAAAATAAGGACAAAAACAGATAACCAAAATATTTCAAATAACTTTTTTTTCGTTTTTCCCGTTACTTGGGTGCAAAATAAGGATAAAAACAGAAAACCAAAATATTTCAGTTAACTTTTTTTTTCCTTTTTCCCGTTATTTGGGTGCAAAATAAGGACAAACACAGAAAACCAAAATATTTCAAATAACTTTTTTTTATTTTTTCCCGTTATTTGGGTGCAAAATAAGGACAAAAACAGAAAACCAAAATATTTCAGATACCTTTTTTTTTCTTTTTCCCGTTATTTGGGTGCAAAATAAGGACAAACACACAAAACCAAAATACTTCAAATAACTTTTTTTTATTTTTTCCCGTTATTTGGGTGCAAAATAAGGACAAAAACAGAAAACCAAAATATTTCAGATAACTTTTTTTTTCCTTTTTCCCGTTATTTGGGTGCAAAATAAGGACAAACACAGAAAACCAAAATATTTCAAATAACTTTTTTTTATTTTTCCCGTTATTTGGGTGCAAAATTAGGACAAAAACAGAAAACCAAAATATTTCAGATAACTTTTTTTTATTTTTTCCCGTGATTTGGGTGCAAAATAAGGACAAATACAGAAAACCACAATATTTCAAATAACTTTTTTTTTATTTTTTCCCGTTATTTGGGTGCAAAATAAGGACAGAAACAGAAAACCAAAATATTTCAGATAACTTTTTTTTTCCTTTTTCCCGTTATTTGGGTGCAAAATAAGGACAAAAACAGAAAACAAAAATATTTCAAATAACTTTTTTTTATTTTTTCGCGTTATTTGGGTGCAAAATAAGGACAAAAACAGAAAACCAAAATAGATAACTTTTTTTTTCCTTTTTCCCGTTATTTGGGTGCAAAATAAGGACAAACACAGAAAACCAAAATATTTCAAATAACTTTTTTTTATTTTTTCCCGTTATTTGGGTGCAAAATAAGGACAAAAACAGAAAACCAAATTATTTCAGATAACTTTTTTTTTCCTTTTTCCCGTTATTTGGGTGCAAAATAAGGACAAACACAGAAAACCAAAATATTTCAAAAAACTTTTTTTTATTTTTCCCGTTATTTGGGTGCAAAATAAGGACAAAAACAGAAAACCAAAATATTTCAGATAACTTTTTTTTATTTTTTCCAGTTATTTGGGTGCAAAATAAGGACAAAAACAGAAAACCAAATTATTTCAGATAACTTATTTTTTATTTTTTCCCGTTATTTGGGTGCAAAATAAGGACAAAAACAGAAAACCAAAATATTTCAAATAACTTTTTTTTCCTTTTTCTCGTTATTAGGGTGCAAAAACAGAAAACCAAAATATTTCAGATAACTTTTTTTTTATTTTTTCCCGTGATTTGGTTGCAAAATAAAGACAAATACAGAAAACCAAAATATTTCAAATAACTTTTTTTTAATTTTTCACGTTATTAGGGTGCAAAATAAGGATAAAAACAGAAAACCAAAATATTTCAGTTCACTTTTTTTTTCCTTTTTCCCGTTATTTGGGTGCAAAATAAGGAGAAAAAAAGAAAACCAAAATATTTCAAATAACTTTTTTTTTATTTTTTCCCGTTATTTGGGTGCACAATAAGGACAAAAAAAGAAAACCAAAATATTTCAGATAACTTTTTTTTTATTTTTTCCCGTTATTTGGGTGCAAAATAAGGACAAAAACAGAAAACCAAAATATTTCAAATAACTTTTTTTTTCTTTTTTCCCGTTATTTGGGTGCCAAATAAGGACAAACACAGAAAACCAAAATATTTCAAATAACTTTTTTTTTATTTTTTCCCGTTATTTGGATGCAAAATAAGGACAAAAACAGAAAACCAAAATATTTCAAATAAATTTTTTTTATTTTTTCCCGTTATTTGGGTGCAAAATAAGGACAAAAACAGAAAACCAAAATATTTCAGATACCTTTTTTTTTCTTTTTCCCGTTATTTGGGTGCCAAATAAGGACAAACACAGAAAACCAAAATATTTCAAATAACTTTTTTTTAATTTTTCACGTTATTAGGGTGCAAAATAAGGACAAATACAGAAAACTAAAATATTTCAAATAACTTTTTTTTTATTTTTTCCCGTTATTTGGGTGCAAAATAAGGACAAAAACAGAAAACCAAAATATTTCAGATAACTTTTTTTTCCATTTTCCCGTTATTTGGGTGCAAAATAAGGACAAAAAACAGAAAACCAAAATAATTCAAATAACTTTTTTTTTATTTTTTCCCGTTATTTGGGTGCAAAATAAGGACAAAAACAGAAAACCAAAATATTTCAAATAACTTTTTTTTATTTTTTCCAGTTATTTGGGTGCAAAATAAGGACAAAAACAGAAAACCAAATTATTTCAGATAACTTATTTTTTATTTTTTCCCGTTATTTGGGTGCAAAATAAGGACAAAAACAGAAAACCAAAATATTTCAAATAACTTTTTTTTCCTTTTTCTCGTTATTAGGGTGCAAAAACAGAAAACCAAAATATTTCAGATAACTTTTTTTTTATTTTTTCCCGTGATTTGGTTGCAAAATAAAGACAAATACAGAAAACCAAAATATTTCAAATAATTTTTTTTTTATTTTTTCCCGTTATTTGGGTGCAAAATAAGGACAGAAACAGAAAACCAAAATATTTCAGATAACTTTTTTTTTCCTTTTTCCCGTTATTTGGGTGCAAAATAAGGAGAAAAAAAGAAAACCAAAATATTTCAAATAACTTTTTTTTTATTTTTTCCCGTTATTTGGGTGCACAATAAGGACAAAAAAAGAAAACCAAAATATTTCAGATAACTTTTTTTTTATTTTTTCCCGTTATTTGGGTGCAAAATAAGGACAAAAACAGAAAACCAAAATATTTCAAATAACTTTTTTTTTCTTTTTTCCCGTTATTTGGGTGCAAAATAAGGACAAAAACAAAAAACCAAAATATTTCAAATAACTTTTTTTTTATTTTTTCCCGTTATTTGGATGCAAAATAAGGACAAAAACAGAAAACCAAAATATTTCAAATAAATTTTTTTTATTTTTTCCCGTAATTTGGGTGCAAAATAAGGATAAAAACAGAAAACCAAAATATTTCAAATAACTTTTTTTTCTTTTTTCCCGTTATTTGGGTGCAAAATAAGGACAAAAACAAAAAAACCAAAATATTTCAAATAACTTTTTTTTTATTTTTTCCCGTTATTTGGGTGCTAAATAAGGACAAAAACAGAAAACCAAAATATTTCAGATAACTTTTTTTTTCTTTTTTCCCCTTATTTGGGTGCAAAATAAGGACAAAAACAGAAAACCAAAATATTTCAAATATCTTTTTTTTTATTTTTTCCCGTTATTTGGGAGCAAAATAAGTACAAAAACAGAAAACCAAAATATTTCAGATCACTTTTTTTTTATTTTTTCCAGTTATTTGGGTGCAAAATAAGGACAAAAACAGAAAACCAAAATATTGCAGATAACTTTTGTTTTATTTTTTCCCGTTATTTGGGTGCTAAATAAGGACAAAAACAGAAAACCAAAATATTTCAGATAATTTTTTTTTTCTTTTTTCCCGTTATTTGGGTGCAAAATAAAGACAAAAACAGAAAACCAAAATATTTCAAATAACTTTTTTTTTTATTTTTTCCCGTTATTTGGGTGCAAAATAAGGACAAAAATAGAAAACCAAAATATTTCTAATACCTTTTTTTTCTTTTTTCCCGTTATTTGGGTGCAAAATAAGGACAAAAACAGAAAACCAAAATAGTGCAGAAAACTTTTTTTTTATTTTTTCCCGTTATTTGGGTGCTAAATAAGGACAAAAACAGAAAACCAAAATATTTCAAATAACTTCTTTTTTATTTTTTCCCGTTATTTGGGTGCAAAATAAGGACAAAAAAAGAAAACCAAAATATTTCAAGCAACTTTTTTTTTTATTTTTTCCCGTTATTTGGGTGCAAAATAAGGACAAAAACAGAAAACAAAAATATTTTAGATAACTTTTTGTTTATTTTTTCCCGTCATTTGGGTGCAAAATAAGGACAAAAACAGAAAACCAAAATATTTCAAATAACTTTTTTTTTTATTTTTGCCCGTTATTTTGGTGGAAAATAAGGACAAAAACAGAAAACCAAAATATTTCAAATAACTTTTTTTTTTATTTTTTCGCGTTATTTGGGTGCAAAATTAGGACAAAAACAGAAAACCAAAATATTTCAGATAACTTTTTTTTTATTTTTTCCCGTTATTTGGGTGCAAAATAAGGACAAAAACAGAAAACCAAAATATTTCAAATAAATTTTTTTTATTTTTTCCCGTAATTTGGGTGCAAAATAAAGATAAAAACAGAAAACCAAAATATTTCAAATAACTTTTTTTTCTTTTTTCCCGTCATTTGGGTGCAAAATAAGGACAAAAACAAAAAACCAAAATATTTCAAATAACTTTTTTTTTATTTTTTCCCGTTATTTGGGTGCAAAATAAGGACAAAAACAGAAAACCAAAATATATCAAATAACTTTTTTTTTATTTTTTCCCGTTATTTGGGTGCAAAATAAGGATAAAAATAGAAAACCAAAATATTTCTAATAACTTTTTTTTTCCCCCCGTTATTTGGGTGCAAAATAAGGACAAAAACAGAAAACCAAAATATTTCAGATAACTTTTTTTTTCTTTTTTCCCCTTATTTGGGTGCAAAATAAGGACAAAAACAGAAAACCAAAATATTTCAAATATCTTTTTTTTTATTTTTTCCCGTTATTTGGGAGCAAAATAAGGACAAAAACAGAAAACCAAAATATTTCAGATACCTTTTTTTTTGTCTTTTTCCCGTTATTTGGGTGCAAAATAAGGACAAACACAGAAAACCAAAATATTTCAAATAACTTTTTTTTATTTTTCCCGTTATTTGGGTGCAAAATAAGGACAAATACAGAAAACCAAAATATTTCAAATAACTTTTTTTTTATTTTTTCCCGTTATTTGGGTGCAAAATAAGGACAAAAACAGAAAACCAAAATATTTCAAATAACTTTTTTTTATTTTTTCCCGTTATTTGGGTGCAAAATAAGGACAAAAACAGAAAACCAAATTATTTCAGATAATTTATTTTTTTGTTATTTTTTCCCGTTATTTGGGTGCAAAATAAGGACAAAAACAGATAACCAAAATATTTCAAATAACTTTTTTTTCGTTTTTCCCGTTACTTGGGTGCAAAATAAGGATAAAAACAGAAAACCAAAATATTTCAGATAACTTTTTTTTTCCTTTTTCCCGTTATTTGGGTGCAAAATAAGGACAAAAACAGAAAACCAAAATATTTCAAATAACTTTTTTTTATTTTTTCCCGTTATTGGGGTGCAAAATAAGGACAAAAACAGAAAACCAAAATATTTCAGTTAACTTTTTTTTTCCTTTTTCCCGTTATTTGGGTGCAAAATAAGGACAAACACAGAAAACCAAAATATTTCAAATAACTTTTTTTTATTTTTTCCCGTTATTTGGGTGCAAAATAAGGACAAAAACAGAAAACCAAAATATTTCAGATACCTTTTTTTTTCTTTTTCCCGTTATTTGGGTGCAAAATAAGGACAAACACAGAAAACCAAAATACTTCAAATAACTTTTTTTTATTTTTTCCCGTTATTTGGGTGCAAAATAAGGACAAAAACAGAAAACCAAATTATTTCAGATAACTTATTTTTTATTTTTTCCCGTTATTTGGGTGCAAAATAAGGACAAAAACAGAAAACCAAAATATTTCAAATAACTTTTTTTTCCTTTTTCCCGTTATTTGGGTGCAAAATAAGGACAAACACAGAAAACCAAAATATTTCAAATAACTTTTTTTTATTTTTTCCCGTTATTTGGGTGCAAAATAAGGACAAAAACAGAAAACCAAAATATTTCAGATAACTTTTTTTTTCCTTTTTCCCGTTATTTGGGTGCAAAATAAGGACAAACACAGAAAACCAAAATATTTCAAATAACTTTTTTTTATTTTTCCCGTTATTTGGGTGCAAAATAAGGACAAAAACAGAAAACCAAAATATTTCAGATAACTTTTTTTTTATTTTTTCCCGTTATTTGGGTGCAAAATAAGTACAAAAACAGAAAACCAAAATATTTCAGATAACTTTTTTTTTATTTTTTCCCGTGATTTGGGTGCAAAATAAGGACAAATACAGAAAACCACAATATTTCAAATAACTTTTTTTTTATTTTTTCCCGTTATTTGGGTGCAAAATAAGGACAGAAACAGAAAACCAAAATATTTCAGATAACTTTTTTTTTCCTTTTTCCCGTTATTTGGGTGCAAAATAAGGACAAACACAGAAAACCAAAATATTTCAAATAACTTTTTTTTATTTTTTCCCGTTATTTGGGTGCAAAATAAGGACAAAAACAGAAAACCAAAATATTTCAGATACCTTTTTTTTTCTTTTTCCCGTTATTTGGGTGCAAAATAAGGACAAACACAGAAAACCAAAATATTTCAAATAACTTTTTTTTAATTTTTCACGTTATTTGGGTGCAAAATAAGGACAAATACAGAAAACTAAAATATTTCAAATAACTTTTTTTTTATTTTTTCCCGTTATTTGGGTGCAAAATAAGGACAAAAACAGAAAACCAAAATATTTCAGATAACTTTTTTTTTCCATTTTCCCGTTATTTGGGTGCAAAATAAGGACAAAAACAGAAAACCAAAATAATTCAAATAACTTTTTTTTTATTTTTTCCCGTTATTTGGGTGCAAAATAAGGACAAAAACAGAAAACCAAAATATTTCAAATAACTTTTTTTTATTTTTTCCAGTTATTTGGGTGCAAAATAAGGACAAAAACAGAAAACCAAATTATTTCAGATAACTTATTTTTTATTTTTTCCCGTTATTTGGGTGCAAAATAAGGACAAAAACAGAAAACCAAAATATTTCAAATAACTTTTTTTTCCTTTTTCTCGTTATTAGGGTGCAAAAACAGAAAACCAAAATATTTCAGATAACTTTTTTTTTATTTTTTCCCGTGATTTGGTTGCAAAATAAGGACAAATACAGAAAACCAAAATATTTCAAATAATTTTTTTTTTATTTTTTCCCGTTATTTGGGTGCAAAATAAGGACAGAAACAGAAAACCAAAATATTTCAGATAACTTTTTTTTTCCTTTTTCCCGTTATTTGGGTGCAAAATAAGGAGAAAAAAAGAAAACCAAAATATTTCAAATAACTTTTTTTTTATTTTTTCCCGTTATTTGTGTGCAAAATAAGGACAAAAACAGAAAACCAAAATATTACAGATAATTTTTTTTTATCTTTTCCCGTTATTTGAGTGCAAAATAAGGACAAAAAACAGAAAACCAAAATATTTCAGATAACTTTTTTTTTATTTTTTCCCGTTATTTGGGTGCAAAATAAGGACAAAAACAGAAAACCAAAATATTTCAAATAACTTTTTTTTTATTTTTTTGCGTTATTTGGGTGCAAAATAAGGACAAAAACAGAAAACCAAAATATTTCAGATAACTTTTTTTTTATTTTTTCCCGTTATTTGGGTTCAAAATAAGACAAAAACAGAAAACCAAAATATTTCAGATAACTTTTTTTTTCTTTTTTCCCGTTATTTGGCTGCAAAATAAGGACAAAAACAGAAAACCAAAATATTTCAGATAACTTTTTTTTCATTTTGTCCCGTTATTTGGGTGCAAAATAAGGACAAAAACAGAAAACCAAAATATTTCAAATAACTTTTTTTTTCTTTTTTCCCGTTATTTGGGTGCAAAATAAGGACAAAAACTAAAAACCAAAATATTTCAAATAACTTTTTTTTTATTTTTTCCCGTTATTTGGATGCAAAATAAGGACAAAAACAGAAAACCAAAATATTTCAAATAAATTTTTTTTATTTTTTCCCGTAATTTGGGTGCAAAATAAGGATAAAAACAGAAAACCAAAATATTTCAAATAACTTTTTTTTCTTTTTTCCCGTTATTTGGGTGCAAAATAAGGACAAAAACAAAAAACCAAAATATTTTAAATAACTTTTTTTTTATTTTTTCCCGTTATTTGGGTGCTAAATAGGGACAAAATCAGAAAACCAAAATATTTCAGATAACTTTTTTTTTTTTTTTTTTCCCCTTATTTGGGTGCAAAATAAGGACAAAAACAGAAAACCAAAATATTTCAAATATCTTTTTTTTTATTTTTTCCCGTTATTTGGGAGCAAAATAAGGACAAAAACAGAAAACCAAAATATTTCAGATAACTTTTTTTTTATTTTTTCCAGTTATTTGGGTGCAAAATAAGGACAAAAACAGAAAAACAAAATATTGCAGATAAATTTTTTTTTATTTTTTCCCGTTATTTGGGTGCTAAATAAGGACAAAAACAGAAAACCAAAATATTTCAGATAATTTTTTTTTTCTTTTTTCCCGTTATTTGGGTGCAAAATAAAGACAAAAACAGAAAACCAAAATATTTCAAATAACTTTTTTTTTTATTTTTTCCCGTTATTTGGGTGCAAAATAAGGACAAAAATAGAAAACCAAAATATTTCTAATACCTTTTTTTTCTTTTTTCCTGTTATTTGGGTGCAAAATAAGGACAAAAACAGAAAACCAAAATATTTCAAATAACTTCTTTTTTATTTTTTCTCGTTATTTGGGTGCAAAATAAGGACAAAAACAGAAAACCAAAATATTTCAGATAACTTTTTTTTTCTTTTTTCCCCTTATTTGGGTGCAAAATAAGGACAAAAACAGAAAACCAAAATATTTCAAATACATTTTTTTTATTTTTTCCCGTCATTTGGGTGCAAAATAAGGACAAAAACAGAAAACCAAAATATTTCAAATAACTTTTTTTTTTATTTTTGCCCGTTATTTTGGTGGAAAATAAGGACAAAAACAGAAAACCAAAATATTTCAAATAACTTTTTTTTTATTTTTTCGCGTTATTTGGGTGCAAAATTAGGACAAAAACAGAAAACCAAAATATTGCAGATAACTTTTTTTTTATTTTTTCCCGTTATTTGGGTGCAAAATAAGGACAAAAACAGAAAACCAAAATATTTCAAATAAATTTTTTTTATTTTTTCCCGTAATTTGGGTGCAAAATAAAGATAAAAACAGAAAACCAAAATATTTCAAATAACTTTTTTTTCTTTTTTCCCGTCATTTGGGTGCAAAATAAGGACAAAAACAAAAAACCAAAATATTTCAAATAACTTTTTTTTTATTTTTTCCCGTTATTTGGGTGCTAAATAAGGACAAAAACAGAAAACCAAAATATTTCAGATAACTTTTTTTTTCTTTTTTCCCGTTATTTGGGTGCAAAATAAGGACAAAAACAGAAAACCAAAATATTTCAAATATCTTTTTTTTTATTTTTTCCCGTTATTTGGGAGCAAAATAAGGACAAAAACAGAAAACCAAAATATTTCAGATAACTTTTTTTTTATTTTTTCCAGTTATTTCGGTGCAAAATAAGGACAAAAACAGAAAACCAAAATATTGCAGATAACTTTTTTTTTATTTTTTCCCGTTATTTGGGTGCTAAATAAGGACAAAAACAGAAAACCAAAATATTTCAAATATCTTTTTTTTATTTTTTCCCGTTATTTGGGAGCAAAATAAGGACAAAAACAGAAAACTAAAATATTTCAGATAACTTTTTTTTTATTTTTTCCCGTAATTTGGGTGCAAAATAAGGACAAAAACAGAAAAACAAAATATTTCAAATAAATTTTTTTTATTTTTTCCCGTAATTTGGGTGCAAAATAAAGATAAAAACAGAAAACCAAAATATTTCAAATAACTTTTTTTTCTTTTTTCCCGTTATTTGGGTGCAAAATAAGGACAAAAACAAAAAACCAAAATATTTCAAATTACTTTTTTTTTATTTTTTCCCGTTATTTGGGTGCTAAATAAGGACAAAAACAGAAAATCAAAATATTTCAGATAACTTTATTTTTCTTTTTTCCCCTTATTTGGGTGCAAAATAAGGACAAAAACAGAAAACCAAAATATTTCAAATATCTTTTTTTTTATTTTTTCCCGTTATTTGGGAGCAAAATAAAGACAAAAACAGAAAACCAAAATATTTCAAATAACTTTTTTTTTATTTTTTCCCGTTAGTTGGGTGCAAAATAACGACAAAAATAGAAAACTAAAATATTTCTAATACCTTTTTTTTCTTTTTTCCCGTTATTTGGGTGCAAAATAAGGACAAAAACAGAAAACCAAAATAGTGCAGAAAACTTTTTTTTTTTTTTTTCCCGTTATTTGGGTGCTAAATACGGACAAAAACAGAAAACCAAAATATTTCAAATAACTTCTTTTTTATTTTTTCCCGTTATTTGGGTGCAAAATAAGGACAAAAAAAGAAAACCAAAATATTTCAAGCAACTTTTTTTTTATTTTTTCCCGTTATTTGGGTGCAAAATAAGGACAAAAACAGAAAACCCAAATATTTCAAATAACTTTTTTTTCCCCCGTTATTTGGGTGCAAAATAAGGATAAAACAAGAAAACCAAAATATTTCAGATAACTTTTGTTTATTTTTTCCCGTTATTTGGGTGCAAAATAAGGACAAAAACAGAAAAACAAAATATTTCAAATAACTTTTTTTTTATTTTTTCCCGTTATTTGGGTGGAAAATAAGGACAAAAACAGAAAACCCAAAAATTTCAAATAACTCTTTTTTTGTCCCATTATTTGGGTGCAAAATAAGGACAAAAACAGAAAACCAAAATATTTCAGATAACTTTTTTTTTATTTTTTCCCGTTATTTGGGTGCAAAATAAGGAGAAAAACAGAAAACCCAAATAATTCAAATAACTTTTTTTTCCCCCGTTATTTGGGTGCAAAATAAGGATAAAAACAGAAAACCAAAATATTTCAAATAATTTTTTTTTTATTTTTTCCCGTTATTTGGGTGCAAAATAAGGACAAAAATAGAAAACCAAAATATTTCTAATACCTTTTTTTTCTTTTTTCCCGTTATTTGGGTGCAAAATAAGGACAAAAACAGAAAACCAAAATATTTCAAATAACTTTTTTTTTTATTTTTTCCCGTTATTTGGGTGCAAAATAATGACAAAAACAGAAAACCAAAATATTTCAAATAACTTTTTTTTTTATTTTTTCCAGTTATTTGGGTGCAAAATAAAGACAAAAAGAGAAAACCAAAATATTTCAAATAATTTTTTTTTTATTTTTTCCCGTTATTTGGGTGCAAAATAAGGACAAAAATAGAAAACCAAAATATTTCTAATACCTTTTTTTTCTTTTTTCCCGTTATTTGGGTGCAAAATAAGGACAAAAACAGAAAACCAAAATAGTGCAGAAAACTTTTTTTTTATTTTTTCCCGTTATTTGGGTGCTAAATAAGGACAAAAACAGAAAACCAAAATATTTCAAATAACTTCTTTTTTATTTTTTCCCGTTATTTGGGTGCAAAATAAGGAAAAAAAAAGAAAACCAAAACATTTCAAGCAACTTTTTTTTTATTTTTTCCCGTTATTTGGGTGCAAAATAAGGACAAAAACAGAATACCCAAATATTTCAAATAACTTTTTTTTCCCCCCTTATTTGGGTGCAAAATAAGGATAAAAACAGAAAACCAAAATATTTCAAATAACTTCTTTTTTATTTTTTCCCGTTATTTGGGTGCAAAATAAGGACAAAAAAAGAAAACCAAAATATTTCAAGCAACTTTTTTTTTATTTTTTCCCGTTATTTGGGTGCAAAATAAGGACAAAAACAGAAAACCCAAATATTTCAAATAACTTTTTTTGTTATTTTTTCCCGTTATTTGGGTGGAAAATAAGGATAAAAACAGAAAACCAAAATATTTCAGATAACTTTTTTTTTATTTTTTCCCGTTATTTGGGTGCAAAATAAGGACAAAAACAGAAAACCAAAATATTTCAATTAACTTTTTTTTTATTTTTTCCCGTTATTTGGGTGCAAAATAAGGACAAAAACAGAAAACCAAAATATTTAAGATAACTTTTTGTTTATTTTTTCCCGTTATTTGTGTGCAAAATATGGATAAAAATAGAAAATTCAAATATTTCAAATAACGTTTTTTTTCCCCCCGTTATTTGGGTGCAAAATAAGGACAAAAATAGAAAACCAAAATATTTCAAATAACTTTTTTTGTTATTTTTTCCCGTTATTTGGGTGGAAAATAAGGATAAAAACAGAAAACCAAAATATTTCAGATAACTTTTTTTTTATTTTTTCCCGTTATTTGGGTGCAAAATAAGGACAAAAACAGAAAACCCAAATATTTCAAATAACTTTTTTTGTTATTTTTTCCCGTTATTTGGGTGGAAAATAAGGATAAAAACAGAAAACCAAAATATTTCAGATAACTTTTTTTTTATTTTTTCCCGTTATTTGGGTGCAAAATAAGGACAAAAACAGAAAACCAAAATATTTCAATTAACTTTTTTTTTATTTTTTCCCGTTATTTGGGTGCAAAATAAGGACAAAAACAGAAAACCAAAATATTTAAGATAACTTTTTGTTTATTTTTTCCCGTTATTTGTGTGCAAAATATGGATAAAAATAGAAAATTCAAATATTTCAAATAACGTTTTTTTTCCCCCCGTTATTTGGGTGCAAAATAAGGACAAAAATAGAAAACCAAAATATTTCAAATAACTTTTTTTGTTATTTTTTCCCGTTATTTGGGTGGAAAATAAGGATAAAAACAGAAAACCAAAATATTTCAGATAACTTTTTTTTTATTTTTTCCCGTTATTTGGGTGCAAAATAAGGACAAAAACAGAAAACCAAAATATTTCAATTAACTTTTTTTTTATTTTTTCCCGTTATTTGGGTGCAAAATAAGGACAAAAACAGAAAACCAAAATATTTAAGATAACTTTTTGTTTATTTTTTCCCGTTATTTGTGTGCAAAATATGGATAAAAATAGAAAATTCAAATATTTCAAATAACGTTTTTTTTCCCCCCGTTATTTGGGTGCAAAATAAGGACAAAAACAGAAAACCAAAATATTTAAGATAACTTTTTTTTTATTTTTTCCCGTTATTTGGGTGCAAAATAAGGACAAAAACAGAAAACCAAAATATTTCAAATAACTTTTTTTTTTATTTTTTCGCGTTATTTGGGTGCAAAATAAGGACAAAAACAGAAAACCAAAATATTTCAGATAACTTTTTTTTTATTTTTTCCCGTTATTTGGGTTCAAAATAACACAAAAACAGAAAACCAAAATATTTCAGATAACTATTTTTTCTTTTTTCCCGTTATTTGGCTGCAAAATAAAGACAAAAACAGAAAACCAAAATATTTCAGATAACTTTTTTTTTATTTTTTCCCGTTATTTGGGTGCAAAATAAGGACAAAACCAGAAAACCAAAATATTTCAGATAACTTTTTTTTTATTCTTTCACGTTATTTGGGTGCAAAATAAGGACAAAAACAGAAAAACAAAATATTTCAAATAACTTTTTTTTAATTTCTTCCCGTTATTTAGGTGCAAAATAAGGACAAAAACAGAAAACCAAAATATTTCAGATAACTTTTTTTTCATTTTTTCCCGTTATTTGGGTGCAAAATAAGGACAAAAACAGAAAACCAAAATATTTCAAATAACTTTTTTTTTCTTTTTTCCCGTTACTTGGGTGCAAAATAGGGACAAAAACAAAAAACCAAAATATTTCAAATAACTTTTTTTTATTTTTTCCCGTTATTTGGGTGCAAAATAAGGATAAAAATAGAAAACCAAAATATTTCAAATAACTTTTTTTTTATTTTTTCCCGTTATTTGGGTGCTAAATAAGGACAAAAACAGAAAATCAAAATATTTCAGATAACTTTTTTTTTCTTTTTCCCCTTATTTGGGTGCAAAATAAGGACAAAAACAGAAAACCAAAATATTTCAAATATCTTTTTTTTATTTTTTCCCGTTATTTGGGAGCAAAATAAGGACAAAAACAGAAAACCAAAATATTTCAGATAACTTTTATTTTCTTTTTTTCCCATTATTTGGGTGCAAAATAAGGACAAAAATAGAAAACCAAAATATTTCAGATAACTTTTTTTTATTTTTTTCCCGTTATTTGGGTGCAAAATAAGGACAAAAACAGAAAAACAAAATATTTCAAATAACTTTTTTTTTATTTTTTCGCGTTATTTGGGTGCAAAATAAAGACAAAAACAGAAAACCAAAATATTTCAGATAACTTTTTTTTTATTTTTTCCCGTTATTTGGGTTCAAAATAAGACAAAAACAGAAAACCAAAATTTTTCAGATAACTTTTTTTTCTTTTTTCCCGTTATTTGGCTGCAAAATAAGGACAAAAACAGAAAACCAAAATATTTCAAATAACTTTTTTTTTATTTTTTCCCGTTATTTGGGTGGAAAATAAGGACAAAAACAGAAAACCCAAAAATTTCAAAGAACTTTTTTTTTCTCCCGTTATTTGGGTGCAAAATAAGGACAAAAACAGAAAACCAAAATATTTCAGATAACTTTTTTTTTATTTTTTCACGTTATTTGGGTGCCAAATAAGGACAAAAATAGAAAACCAAAATATTTCAAATAACTTTTTTTTTATTTTTTCCCGTTATTTGGGTGGAAAATAAGGACAAAAACAGAAAACCAAAATATTTCAGATAACTTTTTTTTTATTTTTTCCCGTTATTTGTGTGCAAAATAAGGACAAACACAGAAAACCAAAATATTTCAGATAACTTTTTTTTTATTTTTTCACGTTATTTGGGTGCTAAATAAAGACAAAAACAGAAAACCAAAATATTTCAAATAACTTTTTTTTTATTTTTTCCCGTTATTTGGGTGCAAAATAAGAATAAAAATATAAAACCAAAATATTTCTAATAACTTCCCCCCCCCCCGTTATTTGGGTGCAAAATAAGGACAAAAACAGAAAACCAAAATATTTAAGATAACTTTTTTTTTCTTTTTTCCCGTTATTTGGGTGCAAAATAAAGACAAAAACAGAAAACCAAAATATTTCAAATAACTTTTTTTTTATTTTTTCCCGTTATTTGGGTGCAAAATAAGGATAAAAATATAAAACCAAAATATTTCTAATAACTTTTTTTTCCCCCCCGTTATTTGGGTGCAAAATAAGGACAAAAACAGAAAACCAAAATATTTCAGATAACTTTTTTTTTATTTTTTCCCGTTATTTGGGTGCAAAATAAGGACAAAAACAGAAAACCAAAATATTTCAAATAACTTTTTTTTTATTTTTTCCAGTTATTTGGGTGCAACATAAGGACAAAAACAGAAAACCAAAATATTTCAAATAACTTTTGTTTTCTTTTTTCCCGTTATTTGGGTGCAAAATAAGGACAAAAACAGAAAACCAAAATATTGCAGATAACTTTTTTTTTATTTTTTCACGTTATTTGGGTGCTAAATTAGGACAAAAACAGAAAACCAAAATCTTTAAGATAACTTTTTGTTTATTTTTTCCCGTTATTTGGGTGCAAAATAAGGAGAAAAACAGAAAACCAAAATATTTCAGATAACTTTTTTTTTCTTTTTTCCCGTTATTTGGGTGCAAAATAAAGACAAAAACAGAAAACCAAAATATTTCAAATAACTTTTTTTTTTATTTTTTCCCGTTATTTGGGTGCAAAATAAGGATACAAATAGAAAACCAAAATATTTCTAATAACTTTTTTTTTCTTTTTTCCCGTTATTTGGGTGCAAAATAAGGACAAAAACAGAAAACCAAAATATTGCAGAAAACTTTTTTTTTATTTTTTCCCGTTATTTGGGTGCAAAATAAGGACAAATACAGAAAACCAAAATATTTCAAATAACTTCTTTTTTAATTTTTCCCGTTATTTGGGTGCAAAATAAGGACAAAAACAGAAAACCAAAATATTTTAAACAACTTTTTTTTTATTTTTTCCCGTTATTTAAGTGCAAAATAAGGACAAAAACAGAAAACCAAAATCTTTAAGATAACTTTTTGTTTATTTTTTCCCGTTATTTGGGTGCAAAATAAGGAGAAAAACAGAAAACCAAAATATTTCAAATAACTTTTTTTTTATTTTTTCCCGTTATTTGGGTGGAAAATAAGGACAAAAACAGAAAACCAAAATATTTCAAATAACTTTTTTTTATTTTTTCCCGTTATTTGTGTGCAAAATAAATGAAGACAAAAACAGAAAACAAAAATATTTCAGATAACTTTTTTTTTATTTTTTCCCGTTATTTGGGTGGAAAATAAGGACAAAAACAGAAAACCAAAATATTTCAAATAACTTTTTTTTTATTTTTTCCCGTTATTTGGGTGCAAAAAAACGACAAAAACAGAAAACCCAAATATTTCAAATAACTTTTTTTTTCTCCCGTTATTTGAGTGCAAAATAAGGACAAAAACAGAAAACCAAAATATTTCAGATAACTTTTTTTTTATTTTTTCCCGTTATTTGGGTGCAAAATAAGGACAAAAATAGAAAACAAAAATATTTCAAATAACTTTTTTTTTATTTTTTCCCGTTATTTGGGTGGAAAATAAGGACAAAAACAGAAAACCAAAATATTTCAAATAACTTTTTTTTTATTTTTTCCCGTTATTTGGGTGCAAAATAAGGACAAAAACAGAAAACCAAAATATTTCAGATAACTTTTTTTTTATTTTTTACCGTTATTTGGGTGCAAAATAAGGACAAAAACAGAAAACTTAAATATTTCAAATAACTTTTTTTTATTTTTTCCCGTTATTTGGGTGCAAAATAAGGACAGAAACAGAAAACCAAAATATTACAAATAACTTTTTTTTTATTTTTCCCCGTTATTTGGGTGCAAAATAAGGACAAAAACAGAAAACCCAAATATTTCAAATACCTTTTTTTTTTATTTTTTCCCGTTATTTGGGTGCAAAATAAGGATCAAAATAGAAAACCAAAATATTTCTAATAACTTTTTTTTCCCCCGTTATTTGGGTGCAAAATAAGGACAAAAACAGGAAACCAAAATATTTAAGATAACTTTTTTTTTTATTTTTTCCCGTTATTTGGGTGCAAAATAAGGACAAAAACAGAAAAACAAAATATTTCAAATAACTTTTTCTTATTTTTTCCCGTTATTTGGGTGGAAATTAAGGACAAAAACAGAAAACCCAAAAATTTCAAATAACTTTTTTTTTCTCCCGTTATTTGGGTGCAAAATAAGGATAAAAACAGAAAACCAAAATATTTCAGATAACTTTTTTTTTATTTATTCCCGTTATTTGGGTGCAAAATAAGGACAAAAACAGAAAAACAAAATATTTCAAATAACTTTTTTTTTATTTTTTCCCGTTATTTGGGTGGAAATTAAGGACAAAAACAGAAAACCCAAAAATTTCAAATAACTTTTTTTTTCTCCCGTTATTTCAGTGCAAAATAAGGACAAAAACAGAAAACCAAAATATTTCAGATAACTTTTTTTTTATTTTTTCCCGTTATTTGGGTGCAAAATAAAGACAAAAATAGAAAACCAAAATATTTCAAATAACTTTTTTTTTATTTTTTCCCGTTATTTGGGTGAAAAATAAGGACAAAAACAGAAAACCAAAATATTTCAAATAACTTTTATTTTATTTTTTCCCGTTATTTGGGTGCAAAATAAGGACAAAAACAGAAAACCAAAATATTTCAGATAACTTTTTTTTTATTTTTTCCCGTTATTTGGGTGCAAAATAAGGACAAAAACAGAAAACTTAAATATTTCAAATAACTTTTTTTTTATTTTTTCCCGTTATTTGGGTGCAAAATAAGGACAGAAACAGAAATCCAAAATATTACAAATAACTTTTTTTATTTTTTCCCGTTATTTGGGTGCAAAATAAGGACAAAAACAGAAAACCCAAATATTTCAAATAACTTTTTTTTTTTATTTTTTCCCGTTATTTGGGTGCAAAATAAGGATAAAAATAGAAAACCAAAATATATCTAATAACATTTCCCCCCCCCCCCACCGTTATTTGGGTGCAAAATAAGGACAAAAACAGAAAACCAAAATATTTAAGATAACTTTTTTATTTTTTCCCGTTATTTGGGTGCAAAATAAGGACAAATATAGAAAACCAAAATATTTCAAATAACTTTTTTTTTATTTTTTCCCGTTATTTGGGTACAAAATAAGGACAAAAACAGAAAACCAAAATATTTCAGATAACTTTTTTTTTATTTTTTCCCGTTATTTGGGTGCAAAATAAGGACAAAAACAGAAAACCAAAATATTTCAAATAACTTTTTTTTTATTTTTTCCAGTTATTTGGGTGCAACATAAGGACAAAAACAGAAAACCAAAATATTTCAAATAACTTTTTTTTTTATTTTTTCACGTTATTTGGGTGCAAAATAAGGACAAAAACAGAAAACCAAAATATTTCAGATAACTTTTTTTTTATTTTTTCCCGTTATATGGGTGCAAAATAAGGACAAAAACAGAAAACTTAAATATTTCAAATAACTTTTTTTTATTTTTTCCCGTTATTTGGGTGCAAAATAAGGACAGAAACAGAAAACCAAAATATTACAAATAACTTTTTTTTTATTTTTTCCCGTTATTTGGATGCAAAATAAGGACAAAAACAGAAAACCCAAATATTTCAAATAACTTTTTTTTTTATTTTTTCCCGTTATTTGGGTGCAAAATAAGGATCAAAATAGAAAACCAAAATATTTCTAATAACTTTTTTTTTCCCCCGTTATTTGGGTGCAAAATAAGGACAAAAACAGAAAACCAAAATATTTAAGATAACTTTTTTTTTAATTTTTTCCCGTTATTTGGGTGCAAAATAAGGACAAAAACAGAAAAACAAAATATTTCAAATAACTTTTTCTTTATTTTTTCCCGTTATTTGGGTGGAAATTAAGGACAAAAACAGAAAACCCAAAAATTTCAAATAACTTTTTTTTTCTCCCGTTATTTGGGTGCAAAATAAGGATAAAAACAGAAAACCAAAATATTTCAGATAACTTTTTTTTTATTTATTCCCGTTATTTGGGTGCAAAATAAGGACAAAAACAGAAAAACAAAATATTTCAAATAACTTTTTTTTTATTTTTTCCCGTTATTTGGTGGAAATTAAGGACAAAAACAGAAAACCCAAAAATTTCAAATAACTTTTTTTTTTCTCCGTTATTTCAGTGCAAAATAAGGACAAAAACAGAAAACCAAAATATTTCAGATAACTTTTTTTTTATTTTTTCCCGTTATTTGGGTGCAAAATAAAGACAAAAATAGAAAACCAAAATATTTCAAATAACTTTTTTTTTATTTTTTCCCGTTATTTGGGTGAAAAATAAGGACAAAAACAGAAACCAAAATATTTCAAATAACTTTTTTTTTATTTTTTCCCTTTATTTGGGTGCAAAATAAGGACAAAAACAGAAAACCAAAATATTTCAGATAACTTTTTTTTATTTTTTTCCCGTTATTTGGGTGCAAAATAAGGACAAAAACAGAAAACTTAAATATTTCAAATAACTTTTTTTTTATTTTTTCCGTTATTTGGGTGCAAAATAAGGACAGAAACAGAAATCCAAAATATTACAAATAACTTTTTTTTTATTTTTTCCCGTTATTTGGGTGCAAAATAAGGACAAAAACAGAAACCCAAATATTTCAAATAACTTTTTTTTTTATTTTTTCCCGTTATTTGGGTGCAAAATAAGGATAAAAATAGAAAACCAAAATATATCTAATAACATTTCCCCCCCCCCCCCCACCGTTATTTGGGTGCAAAATAAGGACAAAAACAGAAAACCAAAATATTTAAGATAACTTTTTTATTTTTTGGCGTTATTTGGGTGAAAAATAAGGACAAAAATAGAAAACCAAAATATTTCAAATAACTTTTTTTTTATTTTTTCCCGTTATTTGGGTACAAAATAAGGACAAAAACAGAAACCAAAATATTTCAGATAACTTTTTTTTTATTTTTTCCCGTTATTTGGGTGCAAAATAAGGACAAAAACAGAAAACCAAAATATTTCAAATAACTTTTTTTTATTTTTTCCAGTTATTTGGGTGCAACATAAGGACAAAAACAGAAAACCAAAATATTTCAAATAACTTTTTTTTTTCTTTTTTCCCGTTATTTGGGTGCAAAATAAGGACAAAAACAGAAAACCAAATATTGCAGATAACTTTTTTTTTATTTTTTCACGTTATTTGGGTGCTAAATAAGGACAAAAACAGAAACCAAAATATTTCAGATAACTTTTTTTTTTCTTTTTTCCCGTTATTTGGGTGCAAAATAAAGACAAAAACAGAAAACCAAAATATTTCAAATAACTTTTTTTTTTATTTTTTCCCGTTATTTGGGTGCAAAATAAGGATAAAAATAGAAACCAAAATATTTCTAATAACTTTTTTTTTCTTTTTTCCCGTTATTTGGGTGCAAAATAAGGACAAATACAGAAAACCAAAATATTTCAAATAACTTATTTTTAATTTTTAACGTTATTTGGGTGCAAAATAAGGACAAAAACAGAAAACCAAAATATTTTAAACAACTTTTTTTTTATTTTTTCCCGTTATTTGGGTGCAAAAATAAGGAAAAACAGAAAACCAAAATATTTAAGATAACTTTTTGTTTATTTTTTCCCGTTATTTGGGTGCAAAATAAGGAGAAAAACAGAAAACCAAAATATTTCAAATAACTTTTTTTTTTATTTTTTCCCGTTATTTGGGTGGAAAATAAGGACAAAAACAGAAAACCAAAATATTTCAAATAACTTTTTTTTTATTTTTTCCCGTTATTTGGGTGCAAAATAAAGACAAAAACAGAAAACCAAAATATTTCAGATAACTTTTTTTTTATTTTTTCCCGTTATTTGGGTGCAAAATAAGGACAAAAACAGAAAACCAAAATATTTCAAATAACTTTTTTTTTATTTTTTTCCGTTATTTGGGTGCAAAATAAGGACAAAAACAGAAAACCCAAATATTTCAAATAACTTTTTTTTCCCCCGTTATTTGGGTGCAAAATAAGGATAAAAACAGAAAACCAAAATATTTCAGATAACTTTTTTTTTATTTTTTCCCGTTATTTGGGTGCAAAATAAGGACAAAAACAGAAAAACAAAATATTTCAAATAACTTTTTTTTTATTTTTTCCCGTTATTTGGGTGGAAATTAAGGACAAAAACAGAAAACCCAAAAATTTCAAATAACTTTTTTTTTCTCCCGTTATTTGGGTGCAAAATAAGGACAAAAACAGAAAACCAAAATATTTCAGATAACTTTTTTTTTATTTTTTTCCGTTAGTTGGGTGCAAAATAAGGACAAAAATAGAAAACCAAAATATTTCAAATAACTTTTTTTTTATTTTTTCCCGTTATTTGGGTGGAAAATAAGGACAAAAACAGAAAACCAAAATATTTCAAGTAACTTTTTTTTTATTTTTTCACGTTATTTGGGTGCAAAATAAGGACAAAAACAGAAAACCAAAATATTTCAGATAACTTTTTTTTTATTTTTTCCCGTCATATGGGTGCAAAATAAGGACAAAAACAGAAAACTTAAATATTTCAAATAACTTTTTTTTTATTTTTTCCCGTTATTTGGGTGCAAAATAAGGACAGAAACAGAAAACCAAAATATTACAAATAACTTTTTTTTTATTTTTTCCCGTTATTTGGGTGCAAGATAAGGACAAAAACAGAAAACCCAAATATTTCAAATAACTTTTTTTTCCCCGTTATTTGGGGGCAAAATAAGGACAAAAACAGAAAACCAAAATATTTCAGATAACTTTTTTTTTATTTTTTCCCGTTATTTGGGTGCAAAATAAGGACAAAAACAGAACACCTAAATATTTCAAATAACTTTTTTTTTTCTTTTCTCCCGTTATTTGGGTGCAAATAACGACAAAAACAGAAAACTAAAATATTTAAGATAACTTTTTTTTTATTTTTTCCCTTTATTTGGGTGCAAAATAAGGACAAAAACAGAAAACTCAAATATTTCAAATAACTTTTTTTTTATTTTTTCCCGTTATTTGGGTGCAAAATAAGGACAGAAACAGAAAACCAAAATATTACAAATAACTTTTTTTTTATTTTTTCCCGTTATTTGGGTGAAAGATAAGGACAAAAACAGAAAACCCAAAAATTTCAAATAACTTTTTTTTTCTCCCGTTATTTGGGTGCAAAATAAGGACAAAAACAGAAAACCAAAATATTTCAGATAACTTTTTTTTTATTTTTTTCCGTTAGTTGGGTGCAAAATAAGGACAAAAATAGAAAACCAAAATATTTCAAATAACTTTTTTTTTATTTTTTCCCGTTATTTGGGTGGAAAATAAGGACAAAAACAGAAAACCAAAATATTTCAGATAACTTTTTTTTTATTTTTTCCCGTTATATGGGTGCAAAATAAGGACAAAAACAGAAAACTTAAATATTTCAAATAACTTTTTTTTTATTTTTTCCCGTTATTTGGGTGCAAAATAAGGACAGAAACAGAAAACCAAAATATTTCAAATAACTTTTTTTTTATTTTTTCCCGTTATTTGGTTGGAAAATAAGGACAAAAACAGAAAACCAAAATATTTCAAGTAACTTTTTTTTTATTTTTTCACGTTATTTGGGTGCAAAATAAGGACAAAAACAGAAAACCAAAATATTTCAGATAACTTTTTTTTTATTTTTTCCCGTTATATGGGTGCAAAATAAGGACAAAAACAGAAAACTTAAATATTTCAAATAACTTTTTTTTTATTTTTTCCCATTATTTGGGCGCAAAATAAGGACAAAAACAGAAAACCAAAATATTTCAAATAACTTTTTTTTTATTTTTTCCCGTTATTTGGGTGGAAAATAAGGACAAAAACAGAAAACCAAAATATTTCAGATAATTTTTTTTTTATTTTTTCCCGTTATTTGGGTGCAAAATAAGGACAAACACAGAAAACCAAAATATTTCAGATAACTTTTTTTTTATTTTTTCCCGATATTTAGGTGCAAAATAAGGACAAAAACAGAAAACCAAAATATTTCAAATAACTTTTTTTTTATTTTTTCCCGTTATTTGGGTGCAAAATAAGGACAGAAACAGAAAACCAAAATATTACAAATAACGTTTTTTTTATTTTTTCCCGTTATTTGTGCGCAAAATAATAACAAAAATAGAAAACCAAAATATTTCAAATAACTTTTTTTTTATTTTTTCCCGTTATTTGGGTACAAAATAAGGACAAAAACAGAAAACCAAAATATTTCAGATAACTTTTTTTTTATTTTTTCCCGTTATTTGGGTGCAAAATAAGGACAAAAACAGAAAACCAAAATATTTCAAATAACTTTTTTTTTATTTTTCTCCAGTTATTTGGGTGCAACATAAGGACAAAAACAGAAAACCAAAATATTTCAAATAACTTTTTTTTTCTTTTTTCCCGTTATTTGGGTGAAAAATAAGAACAAAAACAGAAAACCAAAATATTGCAGAAAACTTTTTTTTTATTTTTTCCCGTTATTTGGGTGTTAAATAAGGACAAAAACAGAAAACCAAAATATTTCAAATAACTTCTTTTTTATTTTTTCCCGTTATTTGGGTGCAAAATAAGGACAAAAACAGAAAACCAAAATATTTCAAACAACTTTTTTCTTATTTTTTCCCGTTATTTGGGTGCAAAATAAGGACAAAAACAGAAAACCAAAATATTTAAGATAACTTTTTTTTTATTTTTTCCCGTTATTTGGGTGGAAATTAAGGACAAAAACAGAAAACCCAGAAATTTCAAATAACTTTTTTTTTCTCCCGTTATTTGGGTGCAAAATAAGGACAAAAACAGAAAACCAAAATATTTCAGATAACTTTTTTTTTATTTTTTCCCGTTATTTCGGTGCAAAATAAGGACAAAAATAGAAAACCAAAATATTTCAAATAATTTTTTTTTTATTTTTTCCCATTATTTGGGTGGAAAATAAGGACAAAAACAGAAAACCAAAATATTTCAAATAACTTTTTTTTTATTTTTTCACGTTATTTGGGTGCAAAAGAAGGACAAAAACAGAAAACCAAAATATTTCAGATAACTTTTTTTTTATTTTTTCCCGTTATTTGGGTGCAAAATAAGGACAAAAACAGAAAACCCAAATATTTCAAATAACTTTTTTTTCCCCGTTATTTGGGGGCAAAATAAGGACAAAAACAGAACACCAAAATATTTCAAATAACTTTTTTTTTTCTTTTCTCCCGTTATTTGGGTGCAAATAACGACAAAAACAGAAAACTAAAATATTTCATATAACTTTTTTTTTATTTTTTCCCATAATTTGGGCGCAAAATAAGGACAAAAACAGAAAACCAAAATATTTCAAATAACTTTTTTTTTATTTTTTCCCGTTATTTGGGTGGAAAATAAGGACAAAAACAGAAAACCAAAATATTTCAGATAACTTTTTTTTTATTTTTTCCCGTTATTTGGGTGCAAAATAAGGACAAACACAGAAAACCAAAATATTTCAGATAACTTTGTTTTTATTTTTTCCCGATATTTAGGTGCAAAATAAGGACAAAAACAGAAAACCAAAATATTTCAAATAACTTTTTTTTTATTTTTTCCCGTTATTTGGGTGCAAAATAAGGACAGAAACAGAAAACCAAAATATTTCAGATAACTTTTTTTTATTTTTTCCCGTTATTTGGGTGCAAAATAAGGACAAAAACAGAAAACCAAAATATTTCAAATAACTTTTTTTTTATTTTTTCACGTTATTTGGGTGCTAAATAAGGACAAAAACAGAAAACCAAAATATTTCATATAACTTTTTTTTTCTTTTTTCCCGTTATTTGGGTGCAAAATAAGGACAAAAGCAGAAAACCAAAATATTGCAGAAAACTTTTTTTTTATTTTTTCCCATTATTTGGGTGCTAAATAAGGACAGAAACAGAAAACCAAAATATTTCAAATAACTTTTTTTTCCCCGTTATTTGGGGGCAAAATAAGGACAAAAACAGAAAACCAAAATATTTCAGATAACTTTTTTTTTATTTTTTCCCGTTATTTGGGTGCAAAATAAGGACAAAAACAGAACACCAAAATATTTCAAATAACTTTTTTTTTTCTTTTCTCCCGTTATTTGGGTGCAAATAACGACAAAAACAGAAAACTAAAATATTTCATATAACTTTTTTTTTATTTTTTCCCATTATTTAGGCGCAAAATAAGGACAAAAACAGAAAACCAAAATATTTCAAATAACTTTTTTTTTATTTTTTCCCGTTATTTGGGTGGAAAATAAGGACAAAAACAGAAAACCAAAATATTTCAGATAACTTTTTTTTTATTTTTTCCCGTTATTTGGGTGCAAAATAAGGACAAAAAGAGAAAACCAAAATATTTCAGATAACTTTTTTTTTATTTTTTCCCGATATTTAGGTGCAAAATAAGGACAAAAACAGAAAACCAAAATATTTCAGATAACTTTTTTTTTATTTTTTCCCGTTATTTGGGTGCAAAATAAGGACAAACACAGAAAACCAAAATATTTCAGATAACTTTTTTTTTATTTTTTCCCGATATTTAGGTGCAAAATAAGGACAAAAACAGAAAACCAAAATATTTCAGATAACTTTTTTTTTATTTTTTCCCGTTATTTGGGTGCAAAATAAGGACAAACACAGAAAACCAAAATATTTCAGATAACTTTTTTTTTATTTTTTCCCGATATTTAGGTGCAAAATAAGGACAAAAACAGAAAACCAAAATATTACAAATAACGTTTTTTTTATTTTTTCCCGTTATTTGTGTGCAAAATAAGGACAAAAATAGAAAACCAAAATATTTCAAATAACTTTTTTTTTATTTTTTCCCGTTATTTGGGTACAAAATAAGGACAAAAACAGAAAACCAAAATATTTCAGATACATTTTTTTTATTTTTTCCCGTTATTTGGGTGCAAAATAAGGACAAAAACAGAAAACCAAAATATTTCAAATAACTTTTTTTTTATTTTTTCCAGTTATTTGGGTGCAACATAAGGACAAAACAAGAAAACCAAAATATTTCAAATAACTTTTTTTTTCTTTTTTCCCGTTATTTGGGTGCAAAATAAGGACAAAAAGAGAAAACCAAAATATTGCAGATAACTTTTTTTTTTTTTTGCACGTTATTTGGGTGCTAAATAAGGACAAAAACAGAAAACCAAAATATTTCATATAACTTTTTTTTTCTTTTTTCCCGTTATTTGTGTGCAAAATAAGGACAAAAACAGAAAACCAAAATATTGCAGAAAACTTCTTTTTTATTTTTTCCCGTTATTTGGGTGCAAAATAAGGACAAAAACAGAAAACCAAAATATTTCAAACAACTTTTTTTTTATTTTTTCCCGTTATTTGGCTGCAAAATACGGACAAAAACAGAAAACCAAAATATTTAAGATAACTTTTTGTTTATTTTTTCCCGTTATTTGGGTGCAAAATAAGGACAAAAACAGAAAACCCAAATATTTCAAATAACTTTTTTTTCCCCCGTTATTTGGGTGCAAAATAAGGACAAAAACAGAACACCAAAATATTTCAAATAACTTTTTTTTCTTTTCTCCCGTTATTTGGGTGCAAATAAGGACAAAAACAGAAAACTAAAATATTTCATATAACTTTTTTTTTATTTTTTCCCATTATTTGGGCGCAAAATAAGGACAAAAACAGAAAACCAAAATATTTCAAATAACTTTTTTTTTATTTTTTCCCGTTATTTGGGTGGAAAATAAGGACAAAAACAGAAAACCAAAATATTTCAGATAACTTTTTTTTTATTTTTTCCCGTTATTTGGGTGCAAAATAAGGACAAACACAGAAAACCAAAATATTTCAGATAACTTTTTTTTTATTTTTTCCCGATATTTAGGTGCAAAATAAGGACAAAAACAGAAAACCAAAATATTTCAAATAACTTTTTTTTTATTTTTTCCCGTTATTTGGGTGCAAAATAAGGACAGAAACAGAAAAGCAAAATATTACAAATAACGTTTTTTTTATTTTTTCCCGTTATTTGTGTGCAAAATAAGGACAAAAATAGAAAACCAAAATATTTCAAATAACTTTTTTTTTATTTTTTCCCGTTATTTGGGTACAAAATAAGGACAAAAACAGAAAACCAAAATATTTCAGATAACTTTTTTTTTATTTTTTCCCGTTATTTGGGTGCAAAATAAGGACAAAAACAGAAAACCAAAATATTTCAAATAACTTTTTTTTTATTTTTTCCCGTTATTTGGGTGCTAAATAAGGACAAAAACAGAAAACCAAAATATTTCAAATAACTTCTTTTTTATTTTTTTCCCGTTATTTGGGTGCAAAATAAGGACAAAAACAGAAAACCCAAATATTTCAAATAACTTTTTTTCCCCCGTTATTTGGGTGCAAAATAAGGATAAAAACAGAAAACCAAAATATTTCAGATAACTTTTTTTTTTATTTTTTCCCGTTATTTGGGTGCAAAATAAGGACAAAAACAGAACACCAAAATATTTCAAATAACTTTTTTTTTCTTTTCTCCCGTTATTTGGGTGCAAATAAGGACAAAAACAGAAAACTAAAATATTTCATATAACTTTTTTTTTATTTTTTCCCATTATTTGGGCGCAAAATAAGGACAAAAACAGAAAACCCAAATATTTCAAATAACTTTTTTTTCCCCCGTTATTTGGGTGCAAAATAAGGATAAAAACAGAAAACCAAAATATTTCAGATAACTTTTTTTTTTATTTTTTCCCGTTATTTGGGTGCAAAATAAGGACAAAAACAGAAAACCAAAATATTTCAAATAACTTCTTTTTTATTTTTTTCCCGTTATTTGGGTGCAAAATAAGGACAAAAACAGAAAACCCAAATATTTCAAATAACTTTTTTTTCCCCCGTTATTTGGGTGCAAAATAAGGATAAAAACAGAAAACCAAAATATTTCAGATAACTTTTTTTTTTATTTTTTCCCGTTATTTGGGTGCAAAATAAGGACAAAAACAGAACACCAAAATATTTCAAATAACTTTTTTTTTCTTTTCTCCCGTTATTTGGGTGCAAATAAGGACAAAAACAGAAAACTAAAATATTTCATATAACTTTTTTTTTATTTTTTCCCATTATTTGGGCGCAAAATAAGGACAAAAACAGAAAACCCAAATATTTCAAATAACTTTTTTTTCCCCCGTTATTTGGGTGCAAAATAAGGATAAAAACAGAAAACCAAAATATTTCAGATAACTTTTTTTTTTATTTTTTCCCGTTATTTGGGTGCAAAATAAGGACAAAAACAGAACACCAAAATATTTCAAATAACTTTTTTTTTCTTTTCTCCCGTTATTTGGGTGCAAAATAAGGACAAAAACAGAAAACCAAAATATTGCAGAAAGCTTTTTTTTTATTTTTTCCCGTTATTTGGGAGCTAAATTAGGACAAAAACAGAAAACCAAAATATTTCAAATAACTTCTTTTTTATTTTTTGCCGTTATTTGGGTGCAAAATAAGGACAAAAACAGAAAACCAAAATATTTCAAACAACTTTTTTTTTATTTTTTCCCGTTATTTGGGTGCAAAATAAGGACAAAAACAGAAAAAACAAAATATTTAAGATAACTTTTTGTTTATTTTTTCCCGTTATTTGGGTGCAAAATAAGGACAAAAACAGAAAACCCAAATATTTCAAATAACTTTTTTTTCCCCCGTTATTTGGGTGCTAAATAAGGATAAAAACAGAAAACAAAAATATTTCAGATAACTTTTTTTTTTATTTTTTCCCGTTATTTGTGTGCAAAATAAGGACAAAAACAGAACACCAAAATATTTCAAATAACTTTTTTTTTCTTTTCTCCCGTTATTTGGGTGCAAATAGGGACAAAAACAGAAAACTAAAATATTTCATATAACTTTTTTTTTATTTTTTCCCATTATTTGGGCGCAAAATAAGGACAAAAACAGAAAACCAAAATATTTCAAACAACTTTTTTTTTATTTTTTCCCGTTATTTGGGTGCAAAATAAGGACAAAAACAGAACACCAAAATATTTCAAATATCTTTTTTTTTCTTTTCTCCCGTTATTTGGGTGCAAATAACGACAAAAACAGAAAACTAAAATATTTCATATAACTTTTTTTTTATTTTTTCCCGTTATTTGGGTGGAAAATAAGCACAAAAACAGAAAACCAAAATATTTCAAATAACTTTTTTTTAATTTTTTCCCGTTATTTGGGTGCAAAATAAAGACAAAAACAGAAAACCAAAATATTTCAGATAACTTTTTTTTATTTTTTCCCATTATTTGGGCGCAAAATAAGGACAAAAACAGAAAACCAAAATATTTCAAACAACTTTTTTTTTATTTTTTCCCGTTATTTGGGTGCAAAATAAGGACAAAAACAGAACAACAAAATATTTCAAATAACTTTTTTTTTCTTTTCTCCCGTTATTTGGGTGCAAATAAGGACAAAAACAGAAAACTAAAATATTTCATATAACTTTTTTTTTTATTTTTTCCCATTATTTGGGCGCAAAATAAGGACAAAAACAGAAAACCAAAATATTTCAAACAACTTTTTTTTTCTTTTCTCCCGTTATTTGGATGCAAATAAGGACAAAACAAGAAAACTAAAATATTTCATATAACTTTATTTTATTTTTTCCCATTATTTGGGCGCAAAATAAGGACAAAAACAGAAAACCAAAATATTTCAAACAACTTTTTTTTTATTTTTTCCCATTATTTGGGCGCAAAATAAGGACAAAAACAGAAAACCAAAATATTTCAAATAACTTTTTTTTTATTTTTTCCCGTTATTTGGGTGGAAAATAAGCACGAAAACAGAAAACCAAAATATTTCAAATAACTTTTTTTTTATTTTTTCCCGTTATTTGGGTGCAAAATAAAGACAAAAACAGAAAACCAAAATATTTCAGATAACTTTTTTTTATTTTTTCCCGTTATTTGGGTGCAAAATAAGGACAAAAACAGAACACCAAAATATTTCAAATAACTTTTTTTTTCTTTTCTCCCGTTATTTGGGTGCAAATAACGACAAAAACAGAAAACTAAAATATTTCATATAACTTTTTTTTTATTTTTCCCATTATTTGGGCGCAAAATAAGGACAAAAACAGAAAACCAAAATATTTCAAATAACTTTTTTTTTATTTTTTCCCGTTATTTGGGTGGAAAATAAGGACAAAAACAGAAAACCAAAATATTTCAGATAACTTTTTTTTTATTTTTTCCCGATATTTAGGTGCAAAATAAGGACAAAAACAGAAAACCAAAATATTTCAAATAACTTTTTTTTTATTTTTTCCAGTTATTTGGGTGCAAAATAAGGACAGAAACAGAAAACCAAAATATTACAAATAACGTTTTTTTTATTTTTTCCCGTTATTTGTGTGCAAAATAAGGACAAAAATAGAAAACCAAAATATTTCAAATAACTTTTTATTATTTTTTCCCGTTATTTGGGTACAAAATAAGGACAAAAACAGAAAACCAAAATATTTCAAACAACTTTTTTTTTATTTTTTCCCGTTATTTGGGTGCAAAATAAGGACAAAAACAGAAAACCAAAATATTTAAGATAACTTTTTGTTTATTTTTTCCCGTTATTTGGGTGCAAAATAAGGACAAAAACAGAAAACCCAAATATTTCAAATGACTTTTTTTTCCCCCGTTATTTGGGTGCAAAATAAGGATAAAAACAGAAAACCAAAATATTTCAAATGACTTTTTTTTTATTTTTTCCCGTTATTTGGGTGCAAAATAAGGACAAAAACAGAACACCAAAATATTTCAAATAACTTTTTTTTTCTTTTCTCCCGTTATTTGGGTGCAAATAACGACAAAAACAGAAAACTAAAATATTTCATATAACTTTTTTTTTATTTTTTCCCATTATTTGGGCGCAAAATAAGGACAAAAACAGAAAACCAAAATATTTCAAATAACTTTTTTTTTATTTTTTCCCGTTATTTGGGTGCAAAATAAGGACAGAAACAGAAAACCAAAATATTTCAGATAACTTTTTTTTTATTTTTTCCCGTTATTTGGGTGCAAAATAAGGACAAACACAGAAAACCAAAATATTTCAGATAACTTTTTTTTTATTTTTTCCCGATATTTAGGTGCAAAATAAGGACAAAAACAGAAAACCAAAATATTTCAAATAACTTTTTTTTTATTTTTTCCCGTTATTTGGGTGCAAAATAAGGACAAAAACAGAAAACCAAAATATTTCAGATAACTTTTTTTTTATTTTTTCCCGTTATTTGGGTGCAAAATAAGGACAAACACAGAAAACCAAAATATTTCAGATAACTTTTTTTTTATTTTTTCCCGATATTTAGGTGCAAAATAAGGACAAAAACAGAAAACCAAAATATTTCAAATAACTTTTTTTTTATTTTTTCCCGTTATTTGGGTGCAAAATAAGGACAGAAACAGAAAACCAAAATATTACAAATAACGTATTTTTATTTTTTCCCGTTATTTGTGTGCAAAATAAGGACAAAAATAGAAAACCAAAATATTTCAAATAACTTTATTTTTATTTTTTCCCGTTATTTGGGTACAAAATAAGGACAAAAACAGAAAACCAAAATATTTCAAATAACTTTTTTTTTATTTTTTCCCGTTATTTGGGTGGAAAATAAGGACAAAAACAGAAAACCAAAATATTTCAGATAACTTTTTTTTTATTTTTTCCCGTTATTTGGGTGCAAAATAAGGACAAACACAGAAAACCAAAATATTTCAGATAACTTTTTTTTTATTTTTTCCCGATATTTGGGTGCAAAATAAGGACAAAAACAGAAAACCAAAATATTTCAAATAACTTTTTTTTTATTTTTTCCCGTTATTTGGGTGCAAAATAAGGACAGAAACAGAAAACCAAAATATTACAAATAACGTTTTTTTTATTTTTTCCCGTTATTTGTGTGCAAAATAAGGACAAAAATAGAAAACCAAAATATTTCAAATAACTTTTTTTTTATTTTTTCCCGTTATTTGGGTACAAAATAAGGACAAAAACAGAAAACCAAAATATTTCAAATAACTTTTTTTTTATTTTTTCCAGTTATTTGGGTGCAACATAAGGACAAAAACAGAAAACCAAAATATTTCAAATAACTTTTTTTTTCTTTTTCCCGTTATTTGGGTGCAAAATAAGGACAAAAACAGAAAACCAAAATATTGCAGATAACTTTTTTTTTATTTTTTCACGTTATTTGGGTGCTAAATAAGGACAAAAACAGAAAACCAAAATATTTCAAATAACTTATTTTATATTTTTCCCGTTATTTGGGTGCAAAATAAGGACAAAAACAGAAAACCAAAATATTTCAAACAACTTTTTGTTTATTTTTTCCCGTTATTTGGGTGCAAAATAAGGACAAAAACAGAAAACCCAAATATTTCAAATAACTTTTTATTCCCCCGTTATTTGGGTGCAAAATAAGGATAAAAACAGAAAACCAAAATATTTCAGATAACTTTTTTTTTTATTTTTTCCCGTTATTTGGGTGCAAAATAAGGACAAAAACAGAACACCAAAATATTTCAAATAACTTTTTTTTTCTTTTCTCCCGTTATTTGGGTGCAAATAAGGACAAAAACAGAAAACTAAAATATTTCATATAACTTTTTTTTTATTTTTTCCCATTATTTGGGCGCAAAATAAGGACAAAAACAGAAAACCAAAATATTTCAAATAACGTTTTTTTAATTTTTTCCCGTTATTTGGGTGGAAAATAAGGACAAAAACAGAAAACCAAAATATTTCAGATAACTTTTTGTTTATTTTTTCCCGTTATTTGGGTGCAAAATAAGGACAAACACAGAAAACCAAAATATTTCAGAAAACTTTTTTTTTATTTTTTCCCGATATTTAGGTGCAAAATAAGGACAAAAACAGAAAACCAAAATATTTCAAATAACTTTTTTTTTAATTTTTCCCGTTATTTGGGTGCAAAATAAGGACAGAAACAGAAAACCAAAATATTACAAATAACGTTTTTTTTATTTTTTCCCGTTATTTGTGTGCAAAATAAGGACAAAAATAGAAAACCAAAATATTTCAAATAACTTTTTTTTTATTTTTTCCCGTTATTTGGATACAAAATAAGGACAAAAACAGAAAACCAAAATATTTCAGATAACTTTTTTTTTATTTTTTCCCGTTATTTGGGTGCAAAATAAGGACAAAAACAGAAAACCAAAATATTTCAAATAACTTTTTTTTTATTTTTTCCAGTTATTTGGGTGCAACATAAGGACAAAAACAGAAAACCAAAATATTTCAAATAATTTTTTTTTTTCTTTTTTCCCGTTATTTGGGTGCAAAATAAGGACAAAACCAGAAAACCAAAATATTGCAGATAACTTTTTTTTTATTTTTTCACATTATTTGGGTGCAAAATAAGGACAAAAACAGAAAACCCAAATATTTCAAATAACTTTTTTGTCCCCCGTTATTTGGGTGCAAAGTAAGGATAAAAACAGAAAACCAAAATATTTCAGATAACTTTTTTTTTTATTTTTTCCCGTTATCTAGGTGCAAAATACGGACAAAAACAGAACACCAAAATATTTCAAATAACTTTTTTTTTCTTTTCTCCCGTTATTTGGGTGCAAATAAGGACAAAAACAGAAAACTAAAATATTTCATATAACTTTTTTTTTATTTTTTCCCATTATTTGGGCGCAAAATAAGGACAAAAACAGAAAACCAAAATATTTCAAACAACTTTTTTTTTATTTTTTCCCGTTATTTGGGTGCAAAATAAGGACAAAAACAGAAAACCAAAATATTGCAGAAAACTTTTTTTTTATTTTTTCCCGTTATTTGGGTGCAAAATAAGGACAAAAACAGAAAACCAAAATATTTCAGATAACTTTTTTTTTTATTTTTTCCCGTTATTTAGGTGCAAAATACGGACAAAAACAGAACACCAAAATATTTCAAATAACTTTTTTTTTTTCTTTTCTCCCGTTATTTGGGTGCAAATAAGGACAAAAACAGAAAACTAAAATATTTCATATAACTTTTTTTTTTATTTTTTCCCATTATTTGGGCGCAAAATAAGGACAGAAACAGAAAACCAAAATATTACAAATAACGTTTTTTTTATTTTTTCCCGTTATTTGTGTGCAAAATAAGGACAAAAATAGAAAACCAAAATATTTCAAATAACTTTTTTTTTATTTTTTCCCGTTATTTGGGTGCAAAATAAGGACAAAAACAGAAAACCAAAATATTTCAAATAACTTTTTTTTTATTTTTTCCAGTTATTTGGGTGCAACATAAGGACAAAAACAGAAAACCAAAATATTTCAAATAACTTTTTTTTTCTTTTTTCCCGTTATTTGGGTGCAAAATAAGGACAAAAACAGAAAACCAAAATATTGCAGATAACTTTTTTTTTATTTTTTCACGTTATTTGGGTGCTAAATAAGGACAAAAACAGAAAACCAAAATATTTCAGATAACTTTTTTTTTCTTTTTTCCCGTTATTTGGGTGCAAAATAAGGACAAAAACAGAAAACCAAAATATTGCAGATAACTTTTTTTTTATTTTTTCCCGTTATTTGGGTGCAAAATAAGGACAAACACAGAAAACCAAAATATTTCAGAAAACTTTTTTTTTATTTTTTCCCGATATTTAGGTGCAAAATAAGGACAAAAACAGAAAACCAAAATATTTCAAATAACTTTTTTTTTATTTTTTTCCGTTATTTGGGTGCAAAATAAGGACAGAAACAGAAAACCAAAATATTACAAATAACGTTTTTTTTATTTTTTCCCGTTATTTGTGTGCAAAATAAGGACAAAAATAGAAAACCAAAATATTTCAAATAACTTTTTTTTTATTTTTTCCCGTTATTTGGGTACAAAATAAGGACAAAAACAGAAAACCAAAATATTTCAGATAACTTTTTTTTTATTTTTTCCCGTTATTTGGGTGCAAAATAAGGACAAAAACAGAAAACCAAAATATTTCAAATAACTTTTTTTTTTATTTTTTCCAGTTATTTGGGTGCAACATAAGGACAAAAACAGAAAACCAAAATATTGCAGATAACTTTTTTTTTATTTTTTCACATTATTTGGGTGCAAAATAAGGACAAAAACAGAAAACCCAAATATTTCAAATAACTTTTTTCCCCCGTTATTTGGGTGCAAAATAAGGATAAAAACAGAAAACCAAAATATTTCAGATAACTTTTTTTTTTATTTTTTCCCGTTATTTGGGTGGAAATTAAGGACAAAAACAGAAAACCAAAATATTTCAAACAACTTTTTTTTTATTTTTTCCCGTTATTTGGGTGCAAAATAAGGACAAAAACAGAAAACCAAAATATTGCAGAAAACTTTTTTTTTATTTTTTCCCGTTATTTGGGTGCAAAATAAGGACAAACACAGAAAACCAAAATATTTCAGATAACTTTTTTTTTATTTTTTACCGAAATTTAGGTGCAAAATAAGGACAAAAACAGAAAACCAAAATATTTCAAATTACTTTTTTTTCATTTTTTCCCGTTATTTGGGTACAAAATAAGGACAGAAACAGAAAACCAAAATATTACAAATAACGTTTTTTTTATTTTTTCCCGTTATTTGTGTGCAAAATAAGGACAAAAATAGAAAACCAAAATATTTCAAATAACTTTTTTTTTATTTTTTCCCGTTATTTGGGTACAAAATAAGGACAAAAACAGAAAACCAAAATATTTCAGGTAACTTTTTTTTTATTTTTTCCCGTTATTTGGGTGCAAAATAAGGACAAAAACAGAAAACCAAAATATTTCAAATAACTTTTTTTTTATTTTTTCCAGTTATTTGGGTGCAACATAAGGACAAAAACAGAAAACCAAAATATTTCAAATAACTTTTTTTTTCTTTTTTCCCGTTATTTGGGTGCAAAATAAAGACGAAAACAGAAAACCAAAATATTGCAGATAACTTTTTTTTTTATTTTTTAACGTTATTTGGGTGCTAAATAAGGACAAAAACAGAAAACCAAAATATTTCAGATAACTTTTTTTTCTTTTTTCCCGTTATTTGGGTGCAAAATAAGGACAAAAACAGAAAACCAAAATATTGCAGAAAACTTTTTTTTTATTTTTTCCCGTTATTTGGGTGCTAAATAAGGACAAAAACAGAAAACCAAAATATTTGAAATAACTTCTTTTTTATTTTTTCCCGTTATTTGGGTGCAAAATAAGGACAAAAACAGAAAACCAAAATATTTCAAATAACTTTTTTTTTATTTTTTCCAGTTATTTGGGTGCAACATAAGGACAAAAACAGAAAACCAAAATATTTCAGATAACTTTTTTTTTATTTTTCCCCGTTATTTGGGTGCAAAATAAGGACAAAAATAGAAAACCAAAATATTTCAAATAACTTTTTTTTTATTTTTTCCCGTTATTTGGGTGGAAAATAAGGACAAAAACAGAAAACCAAAATATTTCAAATAACTTTTTTTTTATTTTTTCCCGTTATTTGGGTGCAAAATAAGGACAAAAACAGAAAACCAAAATATTTCAGAAAACTTTTTTTCTATTTTTTCCCGTTATTTGGGTGCAAAATAAGGACAAAAACAGAAAACCAAAATATTTCAAAAAACTTTTTTTTTATTTTTCCCGTTATTTAGGTGCAAAATAAGGACAAAAACAGAAAACCAAAATATTTCAGATAACTTTTTTTTTATTTTTTCCCGTTATTTGGGTGCAAAATAAGGACAAAAACAGAAAACCAAAATATTTCAAATAACTTTTTTTTTATTTTTTCCAGTTATTTGGGTGCAACATAAGGACAAAAACAGAAAACCAAAATATTTCAAATAACTTTTTTTTTCTTTTTTCCCGTTATTTGGGTGCAAAATAAGGACAAAAACAGAAAACCAAAATATTGCAGATAACTTTTTTTTATTTTTTCACGTTATTTGGGTGCTAAATAAGGACAAAAACAGAAAACCAAATATTTCAGATAACTTTTTTTTCCCGTTATTTGGGTGCAAAATAAGGACAAAAACAGAAAACCAAAATATTGCAGAAAACTTTTTTTTTATTTTTTCCCGTTATTTGGGTGCTAAATAAGGACAAAAACAGAAAACCAAAATATTACAAATAACGTTTTTTTTATTTTTTCCCGTTATTTGTGTGCAACATAAGGACAAAAATAGAAAACCAAAATATTTCAAATAACTTTTTTTTTATTTTTTCCCGTTATTTGGGTACAAAATAAGGACAAAAACAGAAAACCAAAATATTTCAGATAACTTTTTTTTTATTTTTTCCCGTTATTTGGGTGCAAAATAAGGACAAAAACAGAAAACCAAAATATTTCAAATAACTTTTTTTTTATTTTTTCCAGTTATTTGGGTGCAACATAAGGACAAAAACAGAAAACCAAAATATTTCAAATAACTTTTTTTTTCTTTTTTCCCGTTATTTGGGTGCAAAATAAGGACAAAAACAGAAAACCAAAATATTGCAGATAACTTTTTTTTTATTTTTTCACGTTATTTGGGTGCTAATTAAGGACAAAAACAGAAAACCAAAATATTTCAGATAACTTTTTTTTTCCTTTTTCCCGTTATTTGGGTGCAAAATAAGGACAAAAACAGAAAACCAAAATATTGCAGAAAACTTTTTTTTTATTTTTTCCCGTTATTTGGGTGCTAAATAAGGACAAAAACAGAAAACCAAAATATTTCAAATAACTTCTTTTTTATTTTTTCCCGTTATTTGGGTGCAAAATAAGGACAAAAACTGAAAACCAAAATATTTCAAATAACTTTTTTTTTATTTTTTCCAGTTATTTGGGTGCAACATAAGGACAAAAACAGAAAACCAAAATATTTCAAATAACTTTTTTTTTCTTTTTTCCCGTTATTTGGGTGCAAAATAAGGACAAAAATAGAAAACCAAAATATTGCAGATAACTTTTTTTTTATTTTTTCACTTGATTTGGGTGCTAAATAAGGACAAAAACAGAAAACCAAAATATTTCAGATAACTTTTTTTTTCCTTTTTCCCGTTATTTGGGTGCAAAATAAGGACAAAAACAGAAAACCAAAATATTTCAAACAACTTTTTTTTTATTTTTTCCCGTTATTTGGGTGCAAAATAAGGACAAAAACAGAAAACCAAAATATTTAAGATAACTTTTTGTTTATTTTTTCCCGTTATTTGGGTGCAAAATAAGGACAAAAACAGAAAACCCAAATATTTCAAATAACTTTTTTTTCCCCCCGTTATTTGGGTGCAAAATAAGGATAAAAACAGAAAACCAAAATATTTCAGATCACTTTTTTTTTTATTTTTTCCCGTTATTTGGGTGGACAATAAGGGCAAAAACAGAAAACCAAAATATTTCAAATAACTTTTTTTTTATTTTTTCCCGTTATTTGGGTGCAAAATAAAGACAAAAACAGAAAACCAAAATATTTCAGATAACTTTTTTTTTATTTTTTCCCGTTATTTGGGTGAAAAATAAGGACAAAAACAGAAAAACCAAATATTTCAAATAACTTTTTTTTCCCCCGTTATTTGGGTGCAAAATAAGGATAAAAACAGAAAACCAAAATATTTCAGATAACTTTTTTTTTATTTTTTCCCGTTATTTGGGTGAAAAATAAGGACAAAAACAGAAAAACCAAATATTTCAAATAACTTTTTTTTTATTTTTTCCCGTTATTTGGGTGGAAATTAAGGACAAAAACAGAAAACCCAAAAATTTCAAATAACTTTTTTTTTCTCCCGTTATTTGGGTGCAAAATAAGGACAAAAACAGAAAACCCAAAAATTTCAAATAACTTTTTTTTTCTCCCGTTATTTGGGTGCAAAATAAGGACAAAAACAGAAAACCAAAATATTTCAGATAACTTTTTTTTTATTTTTTCCCGTTATTTGGGTGCAAAATAAGGACAAAAATAGAAAACCAAAATATTTCAAATAACTTTTTTTTTATTTCTTCCCGTTATTTGGGTGGAAAATAAGGACAAAAACAGAAAACCAAAATATTTCAAATAACTTTTTTTTTATTTTTTTTCCGTTATTTGGGTGCAAAATAAGGACAAAAACAGAAAACCAAAATATTTCAGATAACTTTTTTTCTATTTTTTCCCGTTATTTGGGTGCAAAATAAGGACAAAAACAGAAAACTTAAATATTTCAAATAACTTTTTTTTAATTTTTTCCCGTTATTTGGGTGCAAAATAAGGACAAAAACGGAACACCAAAATATTTCAAATAACTTTTTTTTTCTTTTCTCCCGTTATTTGGGTGCAAATAAGGACAAAAACAGAAAACTAAAATATTTCATATAACTTTTTTTTTATTTTTTCCCATTATTTGGGTGCAAAATAAGGACAAAAACAGAAAACCAAAATATTTCAGATAACTTTTTTTCTATTTTTTCCCGTTATTTGGGTGCAAAATAAGGACAGAAACAGAAAACCAAAATATTACAAATAAATTTTTTTTTATTTTTTCCCGTTATTTGGATGCAAAATAAGGACAAAAACAGAAAACCCAAATATTTCAAATAATTTTTTTTTTCCGCCGTTATTTGGGGGCAAAATAAGGACAAAAACAGAAAACCAAAATATTTCAGATAACTTTTTTTTTATTTTTTCCCGTTATTTGGGTGCAAAATAAGGACAATAATAGAAAACCAAAATATTTCAAACAACTTTTTTTTTATTTTTTCCCGTTATTTGGGTGGAAAATAAGGACAAAAACAGAAAACTAAAATATTTCAAATAACTTTTTTTTTATTTTTTCCCGTTATTTGGGTGCAAAATAAGGACAAAAACAGAAAACCAAAATATTTCAGATAACTTTTTTTCTATTTTTTCCCGTTATTTGGGTGCAAAATAAGGACAAAAACAGAAAACTTAAATATTTCAAATAACTTTTTTTTAATTTTTTCCCGTTATTTGGGTGCAAAATAAGGACAAAAACGGAACACCAAAATATTTCAAATAACTTTTTTTTTCTTTTCTCCCGTTATTTGGGTGCAAATAAGGACAAAAACAGAAAACTAAAATATTTCATATAACTTTTTTTTTATTTTTTCCCATTATTTGGGCGCAAAATAAGAACAAAAACAGAAAACCAAAATATTTCAAATAATTTTTTTTTTACTTTTTCCCGTTATGTGGGTGCAAAATAAGGACAAAAACAGAAAACCAAAATATTTCAGATAACTTTTTTTTTATTTTTTCCCGTTATTTGGGTGCAAATTAAGGCCAAAAACAGAAAACCAAAATATTTTAGCTAACTTTTTTTTTATTTTATCCCGTTATTTGGGTGCAAAATAAGGACAAAAACAGAAAACCAAAATATTTCAAAAAACTTTTTTTTTATTTTTCCCGTTATTTAGGTGCAAAATAAGGACAAAAACAGAAAACCAAAATATTTCAGATAACTTTTTTTTTATTTTTTCCCGTTATTTGGGTGCAAAATAAGGACAAAAATAGAAAACCAAAATATTTCAAATAACTTTTTTTTTATTTTTTCCCGTTATTTGGGTGGAAAATAAGGACAAAAACAGAAAACCAAAATATTTCAAATAACTTTTTTTTTATTTTTTCCCGTTATTCGGGTGCAAAGTAAGGACAAAAACAGAAAACCAAAATATTTCAGATATCTTTTTTTTTATTTTTTCCCGTTATTTGGGTGCAAAATAAGGACAAAACCAGAAAACCAAAATATTTTAGATAACTTTTTTTTTCGTTGTTCCCGTTATTTGGGTGCAAAATAAGGACAAAAACAGAAAACCAAAATATTTCAAATAACTTTTTTTTAATTTTTTCCCGTCATTTGGGTGCAAAATAAGAACAAAAAAAACAGAAAACCAAAATATTTCAGATAACTTTTTTTTTTATTTTTTTCCGTTATTTGGGTGCAAATTAAGGCCAAAAACAGAAAACCAAAATATTTTAGCTAACTTTTTTTTTATTTTATCCCGTTATTTGGGTGCAAAATAAGGACAAAAACAGAAAACCAAAATATTTCAAAAAACTTTTTTTTTATTTTTCCTGTTATTTAGGTGCAAAATAAGGACAAAAACAGAAAACCAAAATATTTCAGATAACTTTTTTTTTATTTTTTCCCGTTATTTGGGTGCAAAATAAGGACAAAAATAGAAAACCAAAATATTTCAAAAAACTTTTTTTTTATTTTTCCCGTTATTTAGGTGCAAAATAAGGACAAAAACAGAAAACCAAAATATTTCAGATAACTTTTTTTTTATTTTATCCCGTTATTTGGGTGCAAATTAAGGCCAAAAACAGAAAACCAAAATATTTTAGCTAACTTTTTTTTTATTTTATCCCGTTATTTGGGTGCAAAATAAGGACAAAAACAGAAAACCAAAATATTTCAAAAAACTTTTTTTTTATTTTTCCCGTTATTTAGGTGCAAAATAAGGACAAAAACAGAAAACCAAAATATTTCAGATAACTTTTTTTTTATTTTTTCCCGTTATTTGGGTGCAAAATAAGGACAAAAATAGAAAACCAAAATATTTCAAATAACTTTTTTTTTATTTTTTCCCGTTATTTGGGTGCAAAATAAGGACAAAAACAGAAAACCAAAATATTTCAAATAACTTTTTTTTTATTTTTTCCCGTTATTCGGGTGCAAAGTGAGGACAAAAACAGAAAACCAAAATATTTCAGATATCTTTTTTTTTATTTTTTCCCGTTATTTGGGTGCAAAATAAGGACAAAACCAGAAAACCAAAATATTTTAGATAACTTTTTTTTTCGTTGTTCCCGTTATTTGGGTGCAAAATAAGGACAAAAACAGAAAACCAAAATATTTCAAATAACTTTTTTTTTATTTTTTCCCGTTATTTGGGTGCAATATAAGGACAAAAACAGAAAACCAAAATATTTCAGATATCTTTTTTTTTTCCGTTATTTGGGTGCAAAATAAGGACAAAAACAGAAAACCAAAATATTTCAGACAACTTTTTTTTCTTTGTTCCCGTTATTTGGGTGCAAAATAAGGACAAAAACAGAAAACCAAAATATTTCAAATAACTTTTTTTTCATTTTTTCCCGTTATTTGGGTGCAAAATAAGGACAAAAACAGAAAACCAAAATATTTCAAATAACTTTTTTTTTATTTTTTCCCGTTATTTGGGTGAATAATAAGGACAAAAACAGAAAACCCAAATATTTCAAATAACTTTTTTTTTATTTTTTCCCGTTATTCGGGTGCAAAGTGAGGACAAAAATAGAAAACCAAAATATTTCAGATATCTTTTTTTTTATTTTTTCCCGTTATTTGGGTGCAAAATAAGGACAAAACCAGAAAACCAAAATATTCTAGATAACTTTTTTTTTCGTTGTTCCCGTTATTTGGGTGCAAAATAAGGACAGAAACAGAAAACCAAAATATTACAAATAACTTTTTTTTCTTTTTTCCCGTTATTTGGGTGCAAAATAAGGACAAAAACAGAAAACTAAAATATTTCATATAACTTTTTTTTTATTTTTTCCCGTTATTTGGGTGCAAAATAAGGACAAAAACAGAAAACCAAAATATTTCAAATAATTTTTTTTTACTTTTTCCCGTTATTTGGGTGCAAAATAAGGATAAAAACAGAAAACCAAAATATTTCAAATAACTTTTTTTTTATTTTTTCCCGTTATTTGGGTGCAAAATAAGGACAAAAACCAGAAAACCAAAATATTTCAAATAACTTTTTTTTTATTTTTTCCCGTTATTTGGGTGGAAAGGAAAATAAGAACAAAAACAGAAAACCAAAATATTTCAAATAACTTTTTTTTTATTTTTTCCCGTTATTTGGGTGCAAAGTAAGGACAAAAACAGAAAACCAAAATATTTCAGATATCTTTTTTTTTATTTTTTCCCGTTATTTGGGTGCAAAATAAGGACAAAAACAGAAAACCAAAATATTTTAGATAACTTTCTTTTTCGTTGTTCCCGTTATTTGGGTGCAAAATAAGGACAAAAACAGAAAACCAAAATATTTCAAATACCTTTTTTTTTATTTTTTCCCGTTATTTGGGTGCAAAATAAGGACAAAAACAGAAAACCAAAATATTTCAGACAACTTTTTTTTCTTTGTTCCCGTTATTTGGGTGCAAAATAAGGACAAAAACAGAAAACCAAAATATTTCAAATAACTTTTTTTTTATTTTTTCCCGTTATTTGGGTGCAAAATAACGACAAAAACAGAAAACCAAAATATTTTAGATAACTTTTTTTTTCGTTGTTCCCGTTATTTGGGTGCAAAATAAGGACAAAAACAGAAAACCAAAATATTTCAAATAACTTTTTTTTAATTTTTTCCGTCATTTGGGTGCAAAATAAGAACAAAAAAAACAGAAAACCAAAATATTTCAGATAACTTTTTTTTTCCCGTTATTTGGGTGCAAAATAAGGACAAAAACAGAAAACCAAAATATTTCAGATAACTTTTTTTTCTTTGTTCCCGTTATTTGGGTGCAAAATAAGGACAAAATTAGAAAACCAAAATATTTCAAATAACAGTTTTTTTATTTTTTCCCGTTATTTGGGTGCAAAATAAGGACAAAAAAACAGAAAACGAAAATATTTCAAATAACTTTTTTTTTATTTTTTCCCGTTATTTGGGTGGAAAATAAGAACAAAAACAAAAAACCAAAATATTTGAAATACCTTTTTTTTTATTTTTTCCCGTTATTTGGGTGCAAAATAAGGACAAAAACAGAAACTAAAATATTTCAGATAACTTTTTTTTTATTTTTTCCCGTTATTTGGGTGCAAAATAAGGACAAAAACAAAAAACCAAAATATTTCAAATACCTTTTTTTTTATTTTTTCCCGTTATTTGGGTACAAAATAAGAACAGAAACAGAAAACCAAAATATTACAAATAACTTTTTTTTCTTTTTTCCCGTTATTTGGGCGCAAAATAAGGACAAAAACAGAAAACCAAAATATTTCAAATAAGTTTTTTTTTACTTTTTCCTGTTATTTGGGTGCAAAATAAGGACAAAAAACAGAAAACCAAAATATGTCAAATAACTTTTTTTTTATTTTTTCCCGTTATTTGGGTGGAAAATAAGAACAAAAACAGAAAACCAAAATATTTCAAATACCTTTTTTTTATTTTTTCCCGTTATTTGGGTGCAAAATAAGGACAAAAACAGAAACTAAAATATTTCAGATAACTTTTTTTTAATTTTTTCCCGTCATTTGGGTGCAAAATAAGAACAAAAAAAACAGAAAACCAAAATATTTCAGATAACTTTTTTTTTTCCCGTTATTTGGGTGCAAAATAAGGACAAAAACAGAAAACCAAAATATTTCAGATAACTTTTTTTTCTTTGTTCCCGTTATTTGGGTGCAAAATAAGGACAAAAACAGAAAACCAAAATATTTCAAATAACTTTTTTTTAATTTTTTCCCGTTATTTGGGTGCAAAATAAGGACAAAAACAGAAAACCAAAATATTTCAGATAACTTTTTTTTTTTTTCCCGTTATTGGGGTGCAAAATAAGGACAAAAAAAACAGAAAACCAAAATATTTCAAATAACTTTTTTTTTATTTTTTCCCGTTATTTGGGTGCAAAATAAGGACAAAAAAACAGAAAACCAAAATATTTCAAATAACTTTTTTTTTATTATTTCCCGTTATTTGGGTGGAAAATAAGAACAAAAACAGAAAACCAAAATATTTCAAATAACTTTTTTTTTATTTTTTCCCGTTATTTGGGTGCAAAATAAGGACAAAAACAGAAAACCAAAATATTTCAGATAACTTTTTTTTCTTTTTTCCCGTTATTTGGGTGCAAAATAAGGACAAAAACAGAAAACCAAAATATTTCAAATAACTTTTTTTTTATTTTTTCCCGTTATTTGGGTGCAAAATAAGGACAAAAACAGAAAACTAAAATATTTCATATAACTTTTTTTTTATTTTTTCCCGTTAATTGGGTACAAAATAAGGACAGAAACAGAAAACCAAAATATTACAAATAACTTTTTTTCTTTTTTCCCGTTATTTGGGTGCAAAATAAGGACAAAAACAGAAAACTAAAATATTTCATATAACTTTTTTTTTATTTTTTCCCGTTATTTGGGTGCAAAATAAGGACAAAAACAGAAAACCAAAATATTTCAAATAATTTTTTTTTACTTTTTCCCGTTATTTGGGTGCAAAATAAGGATAAAAACAGAAAACCAAAATATTTCAAATAACTTTTTTTTTATTTTTTCCCGTTATTTGGGTGCAAAATAAGGACAAAAAACAGAAAACCAAAATATTTCAAATAACTTTTTTTTTATTTTTTCCCGTTATTTGGGTGGAAAATAAGAACAAAAACAGAAAACCAAAATATTTCAAATAACTTTTTTTTTATTTTTTCCCGTTATTTGGGTGCAAAGTAAGGACAAAAACAGAAAACCAAAATATTTCAGATATCTTTTTTTTTATTTTTTCCCGTTATTTGGGTGCAAAATAAGGACAAAAACAGAAAACCAAAATATTTTAGATAAGTTTTTTTTCTTTTTTCCCGTAATTTGGGTGCAAAATAAGGACAAAAACAGAGAACCAAAATATTGCAAATAACTTTTTTTTTATTTTTTCCCGTTATTTGGGTGCAAAATAAGGACAAAAACAGAAAACTAAAATATTTCATATAACTTTTTTTTTATTTTTTCCCGTTAATTGGGTACAAAATAAGGACAGAAACAGAAAACCAAAATATTACAAATAACTTTTTTTCTTTTTTCCCGTTATTTGGGTGCAAAATAAGGACAAAAACAGAAAACTAAAATATTTCATATAACTTTTTTTTTATTTTTTCCCGTTATTTGGGTGCAAAATAAGGACAAAAACAGAAAACCAAAATATTTCAAATAATTTTTTTTTACTTTTTCCCGTTATTTGGGTGCAAAATAAGGATAAAAACAGAAAACCAAAATATTTCAAATAACTTTTTTTTTATTTTTTCCCGTTATTTGGGTGCAAAATAAGGACAAAAAACAGAAAACCAAAATATTTCAAATAACTTTTTTTTTATTTTTTCCCGTTATTTGGGTGGAAAATAAGAACAAAAACAGAAAACCAAAATATTTCAAATAACTTTTTTTTTATTTTTTCCCGTTATTTGGGTGCAAAGTAAGGACAAAAACAGAAAACCAAAATATTTCAGATATCTTTTTTTTTATTTTTTCCCGTTATTTGGGTGCAAAATAAGGACAAAAACAGAAAACCAAAATATTTTAGATAACTTTTTTTTTCGTTGTTCCCGTTATTTGGGTGCAAAATAAGGACAAAAACAGAAAACCAAAATATTTCAAATACCTTTTTTTTAATTTTTTCCCGTCATTTGGGTGCAAAATAAGAACAAAAAAAACAGAAAACCAAAATATTTCAGATAACTTTTTTGTTTTTTCCCGTTATTTGGGTGCAAAATAAGGACAAAAACAGAAAACCAAAATATTTCAGATAACTTTTTTTTCTTTGTTCCCGTTATTTGGGTGCAAAATAAGGACAAAAAAAACAGAAAACGAAAATATTTCAAATAACTTTTTTTTTATTTTTTCCCGTTATTTGGGTGGAAAATAAGAACAAAAACAGAAAACCAAAATATTTCAAATAACTTTTTTTTTATTTTTTCCCGTTATTTGGGTGCAAAATAAGGACAAAAACAGAAAACCAAAATATTTCAGATAACTTTTTTTTTATTTTTTCCCGTTATTTGGGTGTAAAATAAGGACAAAAACAAAAAACCAAAATATTTCAAATAACTTTTTTTTTATTTTTTCCCGTTATTTGGGTGCAAAATAAGGACAAAAACAGAAAACCAAAATATTTTAGATAACTTTTTTTTTCGTTGTTCCCGTTATTTGGGTGCAAAATAAGGACAAAAACAGAAAACCAAAATATTTCAGATAACTTTTTTTTCTTTGTTCCCGTTATTTGGGTGCAAAATAAGGACAAAAACAGAAAACCAAAATATTTCAAATAACTGTTTTTTTATTTTTTCCCGTTATTTGGGTGCAAAATAAGGACAAAAAAACAGAAAACGAAAATATTTCAAATAACTTTTTTTTTATTTTTTCCCGTTATTTGGGTGGAAAATAAGAACAAAAACAAAAAACCAAAATATTTCAAATACCTTTTTTTTTTATTTTTTCCCGTTATTTGGGTGCAAAATAAGGACAAAAACAGAAACTAAAATATTTCAGATAACTTTTTTTTTATTTTTTCCCGTTATTTGGGTGCAAAATAAGGACAAAAACAAAAAACCAAAATATTTCAAATACCTTTTTTTTTATTTTTTCCCGTTATTTGGGTACAAAATAAGAACAGAAACAGAAAACCAAAATATTACAAATAACTTTTTTTTCTTTTTTCCCGTTATTTGGGTGCAAAATAAGGACAAAAACAGAAAACTAAAATATTTCATATAACTTTTTTTTTATTTTTTCCCGTTAATTGGGCGCAAAATAAGGACAAAAACAGAAAACCAAAATATTTCAAATAAGTTTTTTTTTACTTTTTCCTGTTATTTGGGTGCAAAATAAGGACAAAAAACAGAAAACCAAAATATGTCAAATAACTTTTTTTTTATTTTTTCCCGTTATTTGGGTGGAAAATAAGGACAAAAACAGAAAACCAAAGTATTTCAAATCACTTTTTTTTTATTTTTTCCCGTTATTTAGGTGCAAAATAAGGACAAAAACAGAAAACCAAAATATTTCAAATACATTTTTTTTATTTTTTCCCGTTATTTGGGTGCAAAATAAGGATAAAAACAGAAAACCAAAATATTTCAAATAACTTTTTTTTTATTTTTTCCCGTTATTTGGGTGGAAAATAAGAACAAAAACAGAAAACCAAAATATTTCAGATAACTTTTTTTTTATTTTTTCCCGTTATTTAGGTGCAAAATAAGGACAAAAACAGAAAACCAAAATATTACAAATAACTTTTTTTTTATTTTTTCCCGTTATTTGGGTGCAAAATAAGGACAAAAACAGAAAACCCAAATATTTCAAATAACTTTTTTTTTCCCCCGTTATTTGGGTGCAGAATAAGGACAAAAACAGAAAACCAAAATATTTCAGATAACTTTTTTTTTATTTTTTCCTGTTATTTGGGTGCAAAATAAGGACAAAAACAGAAAACTAAAATATTTCATATAACTTTTTTTTTATTTTTTCCTTTTATTTGGGCGCAAAATAAGGACAAAAACAGAAAACCAAAATATTTCTGATAACTTTTTTTTAAATTTTTCCGTTATTTGGGTGCAAATTAAAGCCAAAAACAGAAAACCAAAATATTTCAACTAACTTTTTTTTAAATTTTTTTCCGTTATTTGGGTGCAAAATAAGGACAAAAACAGAAAACCAAAATATTTCAGATAACTTTTTTTTTCCCTGTTATTTGGGTGCAAAATAAGGACAAAAACAGAAAACCAAAATATTTCAAATAACTTTTTTTTTATTTTTCCCGTTATTTAGGTGCAAAATAAGGACAAAAACAGAAAAACCAAAATATTTCAGAAAACTTTTTTTTATTTTTTCCCGTTATTTGGGTGCAAAAGAAGGACAAAAATAGAAAACCAAAATATTTCAAATAACTTTTTTTTTATTTTTTCCCGTTATTTGGGTGGAAAATAAGGACAAAAACAGAAAACCAAGATATTTCAAATAACTTTTTTTTTATTTTTTCCCATTATTTGGGTGCAAAATAAGGACAAAAACAGAAAACCAAAATATTTCAGATAACTTTTTTTTTATTTTTTATCGTTATTTGGGTGCAAAATAAGGACAAAAACAGAAAAACCAAAATATTTCAAATAACTTTTTTTTTATTTTTTCCCGTTATTTGGGTGCAAAATAAGGACAGAAACAGAAAACCAAAATATTTCCAATAAGTTTTTTTTCATTTTTTCCCGTTATTTAGGTGCAAAATAAGGACAAAAACAGAAAACCAAAATATTTCAGATTACTTTTTTTTTATTTTTTCCCGTTATTTGGGTGCAAAATAAGGACAAAAAACAGAAAACCAAAATATTTCAAATAACTTTTTTTTTCTTTTTCCCGTTATTTGGGTGAAAAATAAGGACAAAAACAGAAAACCAAAATATTTCAGATAACTTTTTTTTTATTTTTTCCCGTTATTTGGGTGCAAAATAAGGACAAAAACAGAAAACCAAAATATTTCAAATAACTTTTTTTTTTCTTTTTTCCCGTTATTTGGGTGCAAAATAAGGACAAAAACAGAAAACCAAAATATTTCAGATACATTTTTTTTTTCCCGTTATTTGGGTGCAAAATAAGGACAAAAACAGAAAACCAAAATATTTCAAATAACTTTTTTTTTATTTTTCCCGTTATTTAGGTGCAAAATAAGGACAAAAACAGAAAACCAAAATATTTCAGAAAACTTTTTTTTATTTTTTCCCGTTATTTGGGTGCAAAATAAGGACAAAAATAGAAAACCAAAATATTTCAAATAACTTTTTTTTTATTTTTTCCCGTTATTTGGGTGGAAAATAAGGACAAAAACAGAAAACCAAGATATTTTAAATAACTTTTTTTTTATTTTTTCCCATTATTTGGGGTGCAAAATAAGGACAAAAACAGAAAACCAAAATATGTCAAATAACTTTTTTTTATTTTTTCCCGTTATTTGGGTGGAAAATAAGAACAAAAACAGAAAACCAAAATATTTCAAATAACTTTTTTTTTATTTTTTCCCGTTATTTGGGTGCAAAATAAGGACAAAAACAGAAAACTAAAATATTTCATATAACTTTTTTTTTATTTTTTCCCGTTATTTGGGTACAAAATAAGGACAGAAACAGAAAACCAAAATATTACAAATAACTTTTTTTCTTTTTTCCGTTATTTGGGTGCAAAATAAGGACAAAAACAGAAAACTAAAATATTTCATATAACTTTTTTTTTATTTTTTCCCGTTATTTGGGTGCAAAATAAGGACAAAAACAGAAAACCAAAATATTTCAAATAATTTTTTTTTACTTTTTCCCGTTATTTGGGTGCAAAATAAGGATAAAAACAGAAAACCAAAATATTTCAAATAACTTTTTTTTTATTTTTTCCCGTTATTTGGGTGCAAAATAAGGACAAAAAACAGAAAACCAAAATATTTCAAATAACTTTTTTTTTATTTTTTCCCGTTATTTGGGTGGAAAATAAGAAAAAAAACAGAAAACCAAAATATTTCAAATAACTTTTTTTTTATTTTTTCCCGTTATTTGGGTGCAAAGTAAGGACAAAAACAGAAAACCAAAATATTTCAGATATCTTTTTTTTTATTTTTTCCCGTTATTTGGGTGCAAAATAAGGACAAAAACAGAAAACCAAAATATTTTAGATAACTTTTTTTTTCGTTGTTCCCGTTATTTGGGTGCAAAATAAGGACAAAAACAGAAAACCAAAATATTTCAAATACCTTTTTTTTAATTTTTTCCCGTCATTTGGGTGCAAAATAAGAACAAAAAAAACAGAAAACCAAAATATTTCAGATAACTTTTTTGTTTTTTCCCGTTATTTGGGTGCAAAATAAGGACAAAAACAGAAAACCAAAATATTTCAGATAACTTTTTTTTCTTTGTTCCCGTTATTTGGGTGCAAAATAAGGACAAAAAAACAGAAAACGAAAATATTTCAAATAACTTTTTTTTTATTTTTTCCCGTTATTTGGGTGGAAAATAAGAACAAAAACAGAAAACCAAAATATTTCAAATAACTTTTTTTTTATTTTTTCCCGTTATTTGGGTGCAAAATAAGGACAAAAACAGAAAACCAAAATATTTCAGATAACTTTTTTTTTATTTTTTCCCGTTATTTGGGTGTAAAATAAGGACAAAAACAAAAAACCAAAATATTTCAAATAACTTTTTTTTTATTTTTTCCCGTTATTTGGGTGCAAAATAAGGACAAAACAGAAAACCAAAATATTTTAGATAACTTTTTTTTTCGTTGTTCCCGTTATTTGGGTGCAAAATAAGGACAAAAACAGAAAACCAAAATATTTCAGATAACTTTTTTTTCTTTGTTCCCGTTATTTGGGTGCAAAATAAGGACAAAAACAGAAAACCAAAATATTTCAAATAACTGTTTTTTTATTTTTTCCCGTTATTTGGGTGCAAAATAGGGACAAAAAAACAGAAAACGAAAATATTTCAAATAACTTTTTTTTTATTTTTTCCCGTTATTTGGGTGGAAAATAAGAACAAAAACAAAAAAACCAAAATATTTCAAATACCTTTTTTTTTATTTTTTCCCGTTATTTGGGTGCAAAATAAGGACAAAAACAGAAACTAAAATATTTCAGATAACTTTTTTTTTATTTTTTCCCGTTATTTGGGTGCAAAATAAGGACAAAAACAAAAAACCAAAATATTTCAAATACCTTTTTTTTTATTTTTTCCCGTTATTTGGGTACAAAATAAGAACAGAAACAGAAAACCAAAATATTACAAATAACTTTTTTTTTCTTTTTTCCCGTTATTTGGGTGCAAAATAAGGACAAAAACAGAAAACTAAAATATTTCATATTACTTTTTTTTTATTTTTTTCCCGTTAATTGGGCGCAAAATAAGGACAAAAACAGAAAACCAAAATATTTCAAATAAGTTTTTTTTTACTTTTTCCTGTTATTTGGGTGCAAAATAAGGACAAAAAACAGAAAACCAAAATATGTCAAATAACTTTTTTTTTATTTTTTCCCGTTATTTGGGTGGAAAATAAGAACAAAAACAGAAAACCAAAATATTTCAAATAACTTTTTTTTTATTTTTTCCCGTTATTTGGGTGCAAAATAAGGACAAAAACAGAAAACCAAAATATTTCAAATCACTTTTTTTTTATTTTTTCCCGTTATTTAGGTGCAAAATAAGGACAAAAACAGAAAACCAAAATATTTCAAATACATTTTTTTTATTTTTTCCCGTTATTTGGGTGCAAAATAAGGATAAAAACAGAAAACCAAAATATTTCAAATAACTTTTTTTTTATTTTTTCCCGTTATTTGGGTGGAAAATAAGAACAAAAACAGAAAACCAAAATATTTCAGATAACTTTTTTTTTATTTTTTCCCGTTATTTAGGTGCAAAATAAGGACAAAAACAGAAAACCAAAATATTACAAATAACTTTTTTTTTTATTTTTTCCCGTTATTTGGGTGCAAAATAAGGACAAAAACAGAAAACCCAAATATTTCAAATAACTTTTTTTTTCCCCCGTTATTTGGGTGCAAAATAAGGACAAAAACAGAAAACCAAAATATTTCAGATAACTTTTTTTTTTATTTTTTCCTGTTATTTGGGTGCAAAATAAGGACAAAAACAGAAAACTAAAATATTTCATATAACTTTTTTTTATTTTTTCCTTTTATTTGGGCGCAAAATAAGGACAAAAACAGAAAACCAAAATATTTCTGATAACTTTTTTTTAAATTTTTCCGTTATTTGGGTGCAAATTAAAGCCAAAAACAGAAAACCAAAATATTTCATCTAACTTTTTTTTAAATTTTTTTCCGTTATTTGGGTGCAAAATAAGGACAAAAACAGAAAACCAAAATATTTCAGATAACTTTTTTTTTCCCCGATATTTGGGTGCAAAATAAGGACAAAAACAGAAAACCAAAATATTTCAAATAACTTTTTTTTTATTTTTCCCGTTATTTAGGTGCAAAATAAGGACAAAAACAGAAAACCAAAATATTTCAGAAAACTTTTTTTTATTTTTTCCCGTTATTTGGGTGCAAAAGAAGGACAAAAATAGAAAACCAAAATATTTCAAATAACTTTTTTTTTATTTTTTCCCGTTATTTGGGTGGAAAATAAGGACAAAAACAGAAAACCAAGATATTTCAAATAACTTTTTTTTTATTTTTTCCCATTATTTGGGTGCAAAATAAGGACAAAAACAGAAAACCAAAATATTTCAGATAACTTTTTTTTTATTTTTTATCGTTATTTGGGTGCAAAATAAGGACAAAAACAGAAAACCAAAATATTTCAAATAACTTTTTTTTTATTTTTTCCCGTTATTTGGGTGCAAAATAAGGACAGAAACAGAAAACCAAAATATTTCAGATAACTTTTTTTTTATTTTTTCCCGTTATTTGGGTGCAAAATAAGGACAAAAACAGAAAACCAAAATATTTCAAATAACTTTTTTTTTCTTTTTTCCCGTTATTTGGGTGCAAAATAAGGACAAAAACAGAAAACCAAAATATTTCAGATACATTTTTTTTTTCCCCTTTATTTGGGTGCAAAATAAGGACAAAAACAGAAAACCAAAATATTTCAAATAACTTTTTTTTTATTTTTCCCGTTATTTAGGTGCAAAATAAGGACAAAAACAGAAAACCAAAATATTTCAGAAAACTTTTTTTTATTTTTTCCCGTTATTTGGGTGGAAAATAAGGACAAAAACAGAAAACCAAGATATTTTAAATAACTTTTTTTTTATTTTTTCCCATTATTTGGGTGCAAAATAAGGACAAAAACAGAAAACCAAAATATGTCAAATAACTTTTTTTTTATTTTTTCCCGTTATTTGGGTGGAAAATAAGAACAAAAACAGAAAACCAAAATATTTCAAATAACTTTTTTTTTATTTTTTCCCATTATTTGGGTGCAAAATAAGGACAAAAACAGAAAACTAAAATATTTCATATAACTTTTTTTTTATTTTTTCCCGTTATTTGGGTACAAAATAAGGACAGAAACAGAAAACCAAAATATTTCAAATAACTTTTTTTCTTTTTTCCCGTTATTTGGGTGCAAAATAAGGACAAAAACAGAAAACTAAAATATTTCATATAACTTTTTTTTTATTTTTTCCCGTTATTTGGGTGCAAAATAAGGACAAAAACAGAAAACCAAAATATTTCAAATAATTTTTTTTTACTTTTTCCCGTTATTTGGGTGCAAAATAAGGATAAAAACAGAAAACCAAAATATTTCAAATAACTTTTTTTTTATTTTTTCCCGTTATTTGGGTGCAAAATAAGGACAAAAAACAGAAAACCAAAATATTTCAAATAACTTTTTTTTTATTTTTTCCCGTTATTTGGGTGGAAAATAAGAACAAAAACAGAAAACCAAAATATTTCAAATAACTTTTTTTTTATTTTTTCCCGTTATTTGGGTGCAAAGTAAGGACAAAAACAGAAAACCAAAATATTTCAGATATCTTTTTTTTTATTTTTTCCCGTTATTTGGGTGCAAAATAAGGACAAAAACAGAAAACCAAAATATTTTAGATAACTTTTTTTTCGTTGTTCCCGTTATTTGGGTGCAAAATAAGGACAAAAACAGAAAACCAAAATATTTCAAATACCTTTTTTTTAATTTTTTCCCGTCATTTGGGTGCAAAATAAGAACAAAAAAAACAGAAAACCAAAATATTTCAGATAACTTTTTTGTTTTTTCCCGTTATTTGGGTGCAAAATAAGGACAAAAACAGAAAACCAAAATATTTCAGATAACTTTTTTTTCTTTGTTCCCGTTATTTGGGTGCAAAATAAGGACAAAAAAACAGAAAACGAAAATATTTCAAATAACTTTTTTTTTATTTTTTCCCGTTATTTGGGTGGAAAATAAGAACAAAAACAGAAAACCAAAATATTTCAAATAACTTTTTTTTTATTTTTTCCCGTTATTTGGGTGCAAAATAAGGACAAAAACAGAAAACCAAAATATTTCAGATAACTTTTTTTTTATTTTTTCCCGTTATTTGGGTGTAAAATAAGGACAAAAACAAAAAACCAAAATATTTCAAATAACTTTTTTTTTATTTTTTCCCGTTATTTGGGTGGAAAATAAGAACAAAAACAGAAAACCAAAATATTTCAAATAACTTTTTTTTTATTTTTTCCCGTTATTTGGGTGCAAAATAAGGACAAAAAACAGAAAACCAAAATATGTCAAATAAATTTTTTTAATTTTTTCCCGTTATTTGGGTGGAAAATAAGAACAAAAACAGAAAACCAAAATATTTCAAATAACTTTTTTTTTATTTTTTCCCGTTATTTGGGTGCAAAATAAGGACAAAAACAGAAAACCAAAGTATTTCAAATCACTTTTTTTTTATTTTTTCCCGTTATTTAGGTGCAAAATAAGGACAAAAACAGAAAACCAAAATATTTCAAATAAATATTTTTTATTTTTTCCCGTTATTTGGGTGCAAAATAAGGATAAAAACAGAAAACCAAAATATTTCAAATAACTTTTTTTTTATTTTTTCCCGTTATTTGGGTGGAAAATAAGAACAAAAACAGAAAACCAAAATATTTCAGATAACTTTTTTTTTATTTTTTCCCGTTATTTAGGTGCAAAATAAGGACAAAAACAGAAAACCAAAATATTACAAATAACTTTTTTTTTATTTTTTCCCGTTATTTGGGTGCAAAATAAGGACAAAAACAGAAAACCCAAATATTTCAAATAACTTTTTTTTTCCCCCGTTATTTGGGTGCAAAATAAGGACAAAAACAGAAAACCAAAATATTTCAGATAACTTTTTTTTTATTTTTTCCTGTTATTTGGGTGCAAAATAAGGACAAAAACAGAAAACTAAAATATTTCATATAACTTTTTTTTTATTTTTTCCTTTTATTTGGGCGCAAAATAAGGACAAAAACAGAAAACCAAAATATTTCTGATAACTTTTTTTTAAATTTTTCCGTTATTTGGGTGCAAATTAAAGCCAAAAACAGAAAACCAAAATATTTCATCTAACTTTTTTTAAATTTTTTTCCGTTATTTGGGTGCAAAATAAGGACAAAAACAGAAAACCAAAATATTTCAGATAACTTTTTTTTTCCCCGTTATTTGGGTGCAAAATAAGGACAAAAACAGAAAACCAAAATATTTCAAATAACTTTTTTTTTATTTTTCCCGTTATTTAGGTGCAAAATAAGGACAAAAACAGAAAACCAAAATATTTCAGAAAACTTTTTTTTATTTTTTCCCGTTATTTGGGTGCAAAAGAAGGACAAAAATAGAAAACCAAAATATTTTAAATAACTTTTTTTTTATTTTTTCCCGTTATTTGGGTGGAAAATAAGGACAAAAACAGAAAACCAAGATATTGCAAATAACTTTTTTTTATTTTTTCCCATTATTTGGGTGCAAAATAAGGACAAAAACAGAAAACCAAAATATTTCAGATAACTTTTTTTTTATTTTTTATCGTTATTTGGGTGCAAAATAAGGACAAAAACAGAAAACCAAAATATTTCAAATAACTTTTTTTTTATTTTTTCCCGTTATTTGGGTGCAAAATAAGGACAGAAACAGAAAACCAAAATATTTCCAATAAGTTTTTTTTCATTTTTTCCCGTTATTTAGGTGCAAAATAAGGACAAAAACAGAAAACCAAAATATTTCAGATTACTTTTTTTTTATTTTTTCCCGTTATTTGGGTGCAAAATAAGGACAAAAACAGAAAACCAAAATATTTCAAATAACTTTTTTTTTCTTTTTCCCGTTATTTGGGTGAAAAATAAGGACAAAAACAGAAAACCAAAATATTTCAGATAACTTTTTTTTTATTTTTTCCCGTTATTTGGGTGCAAAATAAGGACAAAAACAGAAAACCAAAATATTTCAAATAACTTTTTTTTTCTTTTTTCCCGTTATTTGGGTGCAAAATAAGGACAAAAACAGAAAACCAAAATATTTCAGATACATTTTTTTTTTCCCCGTTATTTGGGTGCAAAATAAGGACAAAAACAGAAAACCAAAATATTTCAAATAACTTTTTTTTTATTTTTCCCGTTATTTAGGTGCAAAATAAGGACAAAAACAGAAAACCAAAATATTTCAGAAAACTTTTTTTTATTTTTTCCCGTTATTTGGGTGCAAAATAAGGACAAAAATAGAAAACCAAAATATTTCAAATAACTTTTTTTTTATTTTTTCCCGTTATTTGCGTGGAAAATAAGGACAAAAACAGAAAACCAAGATATTTTAAATAACTTTTTTTTTATTTTTTCCCATTATTTGGGTGCAAAATAAGGACAAAAACAGAAAACCAAAATATTTCAGATAACTTTTTTTTTATTTTTTCCCGTTATTTGGGTGCGAAATAAGGGCAAAAACAGAAAACCAAAATATTTCAAATAACTTTTTTTTTATTTTTTCCCGTTATTTGGGTGCAAAATAAGGACAGAAACAGAAAACCAAAATATTACAAATATCTTTTTTTATTTTTTCCCGTTATTTGGGTGCAAAATAAGGACAAAAACATAAAACCAAAATATTTCAAATAACTTTTTTTTTCTTTTTTCCCGTTATTTGGGTGCAAAATAAGGACAAAAACTGAAAACCAAAATATTTCAGATAAATTTTTTTTTCCCCCGTTATTTGGGTGCAAAATAAGGACAAAAACAGAAAACCAAAATATTTCAAATAACTTTTTTTTTATTTTTCCCGTTATTTAGGTGCAAAATAAGGACAAAAACAGAAAACCAAAATATTTCAGAAAACTTTTTTTTATTTTTTCCCGTTATTTGGGTGCAAAATAAGGACAAAAATAGAAAACCAAAATATTTCAAATAACTTTTTTTTTATTTTTTCCCGTTATTTGGGTGGAAAATAAGGACAAAAACAGAAAACCAAGATATTTCAAATAACTTTTTTTTTATTTTTTCCCATTATTTGGGTGCAAAATAAGGACAAAAACAGAAAACCAAAATATTTCAGATAACTTTTTTTTATTTTTCCCGTTATTTAGGTGCAAAATAAGGACAAAAACAGAAAACCAAAATATTTCAGAAAACTTTTTTTTATTTTTTCCCGTTATTTGGGTGCAAAAGAAGGACAAAAATAGAAAACCAAAATATTTCAAATAACTTTTTTTTTATTTTTTCCCGTTATTTGGGTGGAAAATAAGGACAAAAACAGAAAACCAAGATATTTCAAATAACTTTTTTTTTATTTTTTCCCATTATTTGGGTGCAAAATAAGGACAAAAACAGAAAACCAAAATATTTCAGATAACTTTTTTTTTATTTTTTCCCGTTATTTGGGTGCAAAATAAGGACAAAAACAGAAAACCAAAATATTTCAAATAACTTTTTTTTTATTTTTTCCCGTTATTTGGGTGCAAAATAAGGACAGAAACAGAAAACCAAAATATTTCCAATAAGTTTTTTTTTATTTTTTCCCGTTATTTAGGTGCAAAATAAGGACAAAAACAGAAAACCAAAATATTTCAGATTACTTTTTTTTTATTTTTTCCCGTTATTTGGGTGCAAAATAAGGACAAAAACAGAAAACCAAAATATTTCAAATAACTTTTTTTTTCTTTTTCCCGTTATTTGGGTGCAAAATAAGGACAAAAACAGAAAACCAAAATATTTCAGATAACTTTTTTTTTATTTTTTCCCGTTATTTGGGTGCAAAATAAGGACACAAACAGAAAACCAAAATATTTCAAATAACTTTTTTTTTCTTTTTTCCCGTTATTTGGGTGCAAAATAAGGACAAAAACAGAAAACCAAAATATTTCAGATAAATTTTTTTTTTCCCCGTTATTTGGGTGCAAAATAAGGACAAAAACAGAAAACCAAAATATTTCAAATAACTTTTTTTTTCTTTTTTCCCGTTATTTGGGTGCAAAATAAGGACAAAAACAGAAAACCAAAATATTTCAGATTACTTTTTTTTTATTTTTTCCCGTTATTTGGGTGCAAAATAAGGACAAAAACAGAAAACCAAAATATTTCAAATAACTTTTTTTTTCTTTTTTCCCGTTATTTGGGTGCAAAATAAGGACAAAAACAGAAAACCAAAATATTTCAAATAACTTTTTTTTTATTTTTTCCCGTTATTTGGGTGCAAAATAAGGACAAAAATAGAAAACCAAAATAAGGACAAAAACATTAAACCAAGATATATTAAATAACTTTTTTTTTATTTTTTCCCATTATTTGGGTGCAAAATAAGGACAAAAACAGAAAACCAAAATATTTCAGATAACTTTTTTTTTATTTTTTCCCGTTATTTGGGTGCAAAATAAGGACAAAAACAGAAAACCAAAATATTTCAAATAACTTTTTTTTTATTTTTTCCCGTTATTTGGGTGCAAAATAAGGACAGAAACAGAAAACCAAAATATTACAAATATTATTTTTTATTTTTTCCCGTTATTTGGGTGCAAAATAAGGACAAAAACAGAAAACCAAAATATTTCAAATAACTTTTTTTTTCCCCCCGTTATTTGGGTGCAAAATAAGGACAAAAACAGAAAACCAAAATATTTCAGGTAACTTTTTTTTATTTTTTCCCGTTATTTCGGTGCAAAATAAGGACAAAAACAGAAAACCAAAATATTTCAGATAATTTTTTTTTTTATTTTTTCCCGTTATTTGGGTGCAAAATAAGGACAAAAACAGAAAGCCAAAATATTTCAAATAACTTTTTTTTTATTTTTTCCCGTTATTTGGGTGCAAAATAAGGACAAAAACAGAAAACCAAAATATTTCAGATAACTTTTTTTTTATTTATTCCCGTTATTTGGGTGCAAAATAAGGACAAAAACAGAAAACCAAAATATTTCAGATAAATTTTTTTTTTCCCCGTTATTTGGGTGCAAAATAAGGACAAAAACAGAAAACCAAAATATTTCAAATAACTTTTTTTTTATTTTTTCCCGTTATTTGGGTGCAAAATAAGGACAAAAATAGAAAACCAAAATATTTCAAATAACTTTTTTTTTATTTTTTCCCGTTATTTGGGTGGAAAATAAGGACAAAAACAGAAAACCAAGATATATTAAATAACTTTTTTTTTATTTTTTCCCATTATTTGGGTGCAAAATAAGGACAAAAACAGAAAACCAAAATATTTCAGATAACTTTTTTTTTATTTTTTCCCGTTATTTGGGTGCAAAATAAGGACAAAAACAGAAAACCAAAATATTTCAAATAACTTTTTTTTTATTTTTTCCCGTTATTTGGGTGCAAAATAAGGACAGAAACAGAAAACCAAAATATTACAAATATTATTTTTTATTTTTTCCCGTTATTTGGGTGCAAAATAAGGACAAAAACAGAAAACCAAAATATTTCAAATAACTTTTTTTTTATTTATTCCCGTTATTTGGGTGCAAAATAAGGACAAAAACAGAAAACCAAAATATTTCAAATAACTTTTTTTTTCTTTTTTCCCGTTATTTGGGTGAAAATAAGGACAAAAACAGAAAACCAAAATATTTCAGGTAACTTTTTTTTATTTTTTCCCGTTATTTGGGTGCAAAATAAGGACAAAAACAGAAAACCAAAATATTTCAGATAATTTTTTTTTTTTTCCCCCGTTATTTGGGTGCAAAATAAGGACAAAAACAGAAAACCAAAATATTTCAAATAACTTTTTTTTTATTTTTCCCGTTATTTAGGTGCAAAATAAGGACAAAAACAGAAAACCAAAATATTTCAGAAAACTTTTTTTTATTTTTTCCCGTTATTTGGGTGCAAAATAAGGACAAAAATAGAAAACCAAAATATTTCAGATAACTTTTTTTTTATTTTTTCCCGTTGTTTGGGTGCAAAATAAGAACAAAAACAGAAAACCAAAATATTACAAATATTTTTTTTTTATTTTTTCCCGTTATTTGGGTGCAAAATAAGGACAAAAACAGAAAACCCAAATATTTCAAATAACTTTTTTTTCCCCCGTTATTTGGGTGCAAAATAAGGATAAAAACAGAAAACCAAAATATTTCAGATAACTTTTTTTCTTATTTTTTCCCGTTATTTGGGTGGAAAATAAGAACAAAAACAGAAAACCAAAATATTTCAAACAACTTTTTTTTTATTTTTTTCCGTTATTTGGGTGCAAAATAAGGACAAAAACAGAAAACCAAAATATTTAAGATAACTTTTTGTTTATTTTTTCCCGTTATTTGGGTGCAAAATAAGGACAAAAACAGAAAACCCAAATATTTCAAATAACTTTTTTTTCCCCCGTTATTTGGGTGCAAAATAAGGATAAAAACAGAAAACCAAAATATTTCAGATAACTTTTTTTTTTATTTTTTCCCGTTATTTGGGTGGAAAATAAGGACAAAAACAGAAAACCAAAATATTTCAAATAACTTTTTTTTTATTTTTTCCCGTTATTTGGGTGCAAAATAAGGACAAAAACAGAAAACCCAAATATTTCAAATAACTTTTTTTTCCCCGTTATTTGGGGGCAAAATAAGGACAAAAACAGAAAACAAAAATATTTCAGATAACTTTTTTTTTATTTTTTCCCGTTATTTGGGTGCAAAATAAGGACACAAACAGAACACCAAAATATTTCAAATAACTTTTTTTTTCTTTTCTCCCGTTATTTGGGTGCAAATAAGGACAAAAACAGAAAACTAAAATATTTCATATAACTTTTTTTTTATTTTTTCCCATTATTTGGGCGCAAAATAAGGACAAAAACAGAAAACCAAAATATTTCAAATAACTTTTTTTTTATTTTTTCCCGTTATTTGGGTGGAAAATAAGGACAAAAACAGAAAACCAAAATATTTCAGATAACTTTTTTTTTATTTTTTCCCGTTATTTGGGTGCAAAATAAGGACAAACAGAGAGAACCAAAATATTTCAAATAACTTTTTTTTAATTTTTTTCCGTTATTTGGGTGCAAAATAATGACAAAAACAGAAAACCCAAATATTTCAAATAACTTTTTTTTCCCCGGTTATTTGGGTGCAAAATAAGGATAAAAACAGAAAACCAAAATATTTCAGATAACTTTTTTTTTATTTTTTCCCGATATTTAGGTGCAAAATAAGGACAAAAACAGAAAACCAAAATATTTCAAATAACTTTTTTTTTATGTTTTCCCGTTATTTGGGTACAAAATAAGGACAGAAACAGAAAACCAAAATATTACAAATAACGTTTTTTTTATTTTTTCCCGTTATTTGTGTGCAAAATAAGGACAAAAGTAGAAAACCAAAATATTTCAAATAACTTTTTTTTTATTTTTTCCAGTTAGTTGGGTGCAAAATAAGGACAAAAACAGAAAACCAAAATATTGCAGATAACTTTTTTTTATTTTTTCACGTTATTTGGGTGCTAAATAAGGACAAAAACAGAAAACCAAAATATTCCAGATAACTTTTTTTTTCTTTTTTCCCGTTATTTGGGTGCAAAATAAGGACAAAAACAGAAAACCAAAATATTTCAGATAACTTTTTTTTTATTTTTTCCCGTTATTTGGGTGCAAAATAAGGACAAAAACAGAAAACCAAATATTTCAAATAACTTTTTTTTTCTTTTTTCCCGTTATTTGGGTGCAAAATAAGGACAAAAACAGAAAACCAAAATATTGCAGATAACTTTTTTTTATTTTTTCACGTTATTTGGGTGCTAAATAAGGACAAAAACAGAAAACCAAAATATTCCAGATAACTTTTTTTTTCTTTTTTCCCGTTATTTGGGTGCAAAATAAGGACAAAAACAGAAAACCAAAATATTGCAGAAAACTTTTTTTTTATTTTTTCCCGTTATTTGGGTGCTAAATAAGGACAAAAACAGAAAACCAAAATATTTCAAATAACTTCTTTTTTATTTTTTCCCGTTATTTGGGTGCAAAATAAGGACAAACACAGAAAACCAAAATATTTCAAACAACTTTTTTTTTATTTTTTCCCGTTATTTGGGTGCAAAATAAGGACAAAAACGGAAAACCAAAATATTTAAGATAACTTTTTATTTATTTTTTCCCGTTATTTGGGTGCAAAATAAGGACAAAAACAGAAAACCCAAATATTTCAAATAACTTTTTTTTCCCCCCGTTATTTGGGTGCAAAATAAGGATAAAAACAGAAAACCAAAATATTTCAGATAACTTTTTTTTTTATTTTTTCCCGTTATTTGGGTGGAAAATAAGTCAAAAACAGAAAACCAAAATATTTCAAATAACTTTTTTTTTATTTTTTCCCGTTATTTGGGTGCAAAATAAAGACAAAAACAGAAAACCAAAATATTTCAGATAACTTTTTTTTTATTTTTTCCCGTTATTTGGGTGCAAAATAAGGACAAAAACAGAAAACCAAAATATTTCAAATACCTTTTTTTTTATTTTTTTCCGTTATTTGGGTGCAAAATAAGGACAAAAACAGAAAACCCAAATATTTCAAATAACTTTTTTTTCCCCCGTTATTTAGGTGCAAAATAAGGATAAAAACAGAAAACCAAAATATTTCAGATAACTTTTTTTTGATTTTTTCCCGTTATTTGGGTGCAAAATAAGGACAAAAACAGAAAAACGAAATATTTCAAATAACTTTTTTTTTATTTTTTCCCGTTATTTGGGTGGAAATTAAGGACAAAAACAGAAAACCCAAAAATTTCAAATAACTTTTTTTTTCTCCCGTTATTTGGGTGCAAAATAAGGACAAAAACAGAAAACCCAAAAATTTCAAATAACTTTTTTTTCTCCCGTTATTTGGGTGCAAAATAAGGACAAAAACAGAAAAACAAAACATTTCAGATAACATTTTTTTTATTTTTTCCCGTTATTTGGGTGGAAAATAAGGACAAAAACAGAAAACCAAAATATTTCAAATAACTTTTTTTTTATTTTTTCCCGTTATTTGGGTGCAAAATAAGGACAAAAACAGAAAACCAAAATATTTCAGATAACTTTTTTTCTATTTTTTCCCGTTATTTGGGTGCAAAATAAGGACAAAAACAGAAAACCAAAATATTTCAAATAAGTTTTTTTTTATTTTTTCCAGTTATTTGGGTGCAACATAAGGACAAAAACAGAAAACCAAAATATTTCAAATAACTTTTTTTTTCTTTTTTCCCGTTATTTGGGTGCAAAATAAGGACAAAAACATAAAACCAAAATATTGCAGATAACTTTTTTTTTATTTTTTCACGTTATTTGGGTGCTAAATAAGGACAAAAATAGAAAACCAAAATATTTCAGATAACTTTTTTTTTCTTTTTTCCCGTTATTTGGGTGCAAAATAAGGACAAAAACAGAAAACCAAAATATTGCAGAAAACTTTTTTTTTTATTTTTTCCCGTTATTTGGTGCTAAATAAGGACAAAAACAGAAAACCAAAATATTGCAGAAAACTTTTTTTTTATTTTTTCCCGTTATTTGGGTGCTAAATAAGGACAGAAACAGAAAACCAAAATATTACAAATAACGTTTTTTTTATTTTTTCCCGTTATTTGTGTGCGAAATAAGGACAAAAATAGAAAACCAAAATATTTCAAATAACTTTTTTTTTATTTTTTCCCGTTATTTGGGTACAAAATAAGGACAAAAACAGAAAACCAAAATATTTCAGATAACTTTTTTTTTATTTTTTCCCGTTATTTGGGTGCAAAATAAGGACAAAAACAGAAAACCAAAATATTTCAAATAACTTTTTTTTTCTTTTTTCCCGTTATTTGGGTGCAAAATAAGGACAAAAACAGAAAACCAAAATATTTCAGATAACTTTTTTTTTCCTTTTTCCCGTTATTTGGGTGCAAAATAAGGACAAAAACAGAAAACCAAAATATTGCAGAAAACTTTTTTTTTATTTTTTCCCGTTATTTGGGTGCTAAATAAGGACAAAAACAGAAAACCAAAATATTTCAAATAACTTCTTTTTTATTTTTTCCCGGTATTTAGGTGCAAAATAAGGACAAAAACAGAAAACCAAAATATTTCAAATAACCTTTTTTTTATTTTTTCCCGTTATTTGGGTGCAAAATAAGGACAAAAACAGAAAACCAAAATATTTAAGATAACTTTTTGTTTATTTTTTCCCGTTATTTGGGTGCAAAATAAGGACAAAAACAGAAAACCCAAATATTTCAAATAACTTTTTTTTTATTTTTTCCCGTTATTTGGGAGCAAAATAAGGACAAAAATAGAAAACCAAAATATTTCAAATAACTTTTTTTTTATTTTTTCCCGTTATTTGGGTGGAAAATAAGGACAAAAACAGAAAACCAAGATATATTAAATAACTTTTTTTTTATTTTTTCCCATTATTTGGGTGCAAAATAAGGACAAAAACAGAAAACCAAAATATTTCAGATAACTTTTTTTTTATTTTTTCCCGTTATTTGGGTGCAAAATAAGGACAAAAACAGAAAACCAAAATATTTCAAATAACTTTTTTTTTATTTTTTCCCGTTATTTGGGTGCAAAATAAGGAAAGAAACAGAAAACCAAAATATTACAAATATTATTTTTTATTTTTTCCCGTTATTTGGGTGCAAAATAAGGACAAAAACAGAAAACCAAAATATTTCAAATAACTTTTTTTTTCCCCCCGTTATTTGGGTGCAAAATAAGGACAAAAACAGAAAACCAAAATATTTCAGGTAACTTTTTTTTATTTTTTCCCGTTATTTGGGTGCAAAATAAGGACAAAAACAGAAAACCAAAATATTTCAGATAATTTTTTTTTTATTTTTTCCCGTTATTTGGGTGCAAAATAACGACAAAAACAGAAAACCAAAATATTTCAAATAACTTTTTTTTTATTTTTTCCCGATATTTGGATGCAAAATAAGGACAAAAACAGAAAACCAAAATATTACAAATATTTTTTTTTTATTTTTTCCCGTTATTTCGGTGCAAAATAAGGACAAAAACAGAAAACCAAAATATTTCAAATAACTTTTTTTTTTCCCCCGTTATTTGGGTGCAAAATAAGGACAAAAACAGAAAACCAAAATATTTCAGATTACTTTTTTTTATTTTTTCCCGTTATTTGGGTGCAAAATAAGGACAAAAACAGAAAACCAAAATATTTCAAATAACTTTTTTTTTCTTTTTTCCCGTTATTTGGGTGCAAAATAAGGACAAAAACAGAAAACCAAAATATTTCAAATAACTTTTTTTTTATTTATTCCCGTTATTTTGGTGCAAAATAAGGACAAAAACAGAAAACCAAAATATTTCAAATAACTTTTTTTTTCTTTTTTCCCGTTATTTGGGTGCAAAATAAGGACAAAAACAGAAAACCAAAATATTTCAGATAAATTTTTTTATCCCCCGTTATTTGGGTGCAAAATAAGGACAAAAACAGAAAACCAAAATATTTCAAATAACTTTTTTTTTATTTTTCCCGTTATTTAGGTGCAAAATAAGGACAAAAACAGAAAACCAAAATATTTCAGAAAACTTTTTTTTTTTTTTCCCGTTATTTGGGTGCAAAATAAGGACAAAAATAGAAAACCAAAATATTTCAAATAACTTTTTTTTTATTTTTTCCCGTTATTTGGGTGGAAAATAAGGACAAAAACAGAAAACCAAGATATTTCAAATAACTTTTTTTTTATTTTTTCCCATTATTTGGGTGCAAAATAAGGACAAAAACAGAAAACCAAAATATTTCAGATAACTTTTTTTTTATTTTTTCCCGTTATTTGGGTGCAAAATAAAGACAAAAATAGAAAACCAAAATATTTCAAATAACTTTTTTTTTATTTTTTCCCGTTATTTGGGTGCAAAATAAGGACAGAAACAGAAAACCAAAATATTACAAATATTTTTTTTTTATTTTTTCCCGTTATTTGGGTGCAAAATAAGGACAAAAACAGAAAACCCAAATATTTCAAATAACTTTTTTTTGCCCCGTTATTTGGGTGCAAAATAAGGATAAAAACAGAAAACCAAAATATTTCAGATAACTTTTTTTTTTATTTTTTCCCGTCATTTGGGTGGAAAATAAGAACAAAAACAGAAAACCAAAATATTTCAAACAACTTTTTTTTAATTTTTTCCGTTATTTGGGTGCAAAATAAGGACAAAAACAGAAAACCAAAATATTTAAGATAACTTTTTGTTTATTTTTTCCCGTTATTTGGGTGCAAAATAAGGACAAAAACAGAAAACCCAAATACTCCAAATAACTTTTTTTTCCCCCGTTATTTGGGTGCAAAATAAGGATAAAAACAGAAAACCAAAATATTTCAGATAACTTTTTTTTTATTTTTTCCCGTTATTTGGGTGGAAAATAAGGACAAAAACAGAAAACCAAAATATTTCAAATAACTTTTTTTTTATTTTTTCCCGTTATTTGGGTGCAAAATAAGGACAAAAACAGAAAACCCAAATATTTCAAATAACTTTTTTTTCCCCGTTATTTGGGGGCAAAATAAGGACAAAAACAGAAAACAAAAATATTTCAGATAACTTTTTTTTTATTTTTTCTCGTTATTTGGGTGCAAAATAAGGACAAAAACAGAACACCAAAATATTTCAAATAACTTTTTTTTTCTTTTCTCCCGTTATTTGGGTGCAAATAAGGACAAAAACAGAAAACTAAAATATTTCATATAACTTTTTTTTTATTTTTTCCCATTATTTGGGCGCAAAATAAGGACAAAAACAGAAAACCAAAATATTTCAAATAACTTTTTTTTTATTTTTTCCTGTTATTTGGGTGGAAAATAAGGACAAAAACAGAAAACCAAAATATTTCAGATAACTTTTCTTTTATTTTTTCCCGTTATTTGGGTGCAAAATAAGGACAAACACAGAAAACCAAAATATTTCAAATAACTTTTTTTTCCCCGGTTATTTGGGTGCAAAATAAGGATAAAAACAGAAAACCGAAATATTTCAAATAACTTTTTTTTCCCCGGTTATTTGGGTGCAAAATAAGGATAAAAACAGAAAACCAAAATATTTCAGATAACTTTTTTTTTATTTTTTCCCGATATTTAGGTGCAAAATAAGGACAGAAACAGAAAACCAAAATATTACAAATAACGTTTTTTTTATTTTTTCCCGTTATTTGTGTGCAAAATAAGGACAAAAATAGAAAACCAAAATATTTCAAATAACTTTTTTTTTATTTTTTCCCGTTATTTGGGTACAAAATAAGGACAAAAACAGAAAACCAAAATATTTCAGATAACTTTTTTTTTATTTTTTCCCGTTATTTGGGTGCAAATTAAGGACAAAAACAGAAAACCAAAATATTTCAAATAACTTTTTTTTTATTTTTTCCAGTTATTTGGGTGCAAAATAAGGACAAAAACAGAAAACCAAAATATTGCAGATAACTTTTTTTTTATTTTTTCCCGTTATTTGGGTGCAAAATAAGGACAAAAACAGAAAACCAAAATATTTCAAATAACTTTTTTTTTCTTTTTTCCCGTTATTTGGGTGCAAAATAAGGACAAAAACAGAAAACCAAAATATTGCAGATAACTTTTTTTTATTTTTTCACGCTATTTGGGTGCTAAATAAGGACAAAAACAGAAAACCAAAATATTCCAGATAACTTTTTTTTCTTTTTTCCCGTTATTTGGGTGCAAAATAAGGACAAAAACAGAAAACCAAAATATTGCAGAAAACTTTTTTTTTATTTTTTCCCGTTATTTGGGTGCTAAATAAGGACAAAAACAGAAAACCAAAATATTTCAAATAACTTCTTTTTTATTTTTTCCCGTTATTTGGGTGCAAAATAAGGACAAACACAGAAAACCAAAATATTTCAAACAACTTTTTTTTTATTTTTTCCCGTTATTTGGGTGCAAAATAAGGACAAAAACAGAAAACCAAAATATTTAAGATAACTTTTTATTTATTTTTTCCCGTTATTTGGGTGCAAAATAAGGACAAAAACAGAAAACCCAAATATTTCAAATAACTTTTTTTTCCCCCGTTATTTGGGTGCAAAATAAGGATAAAAACAGAAAACCAAAATATTTCAGATAACTTTTTTTTTTATTTTTTCCCGTTATTTGGGTGGAAAATAAGTCAAAAACAGAAAACCAAAATATTTCAAATATCTTTTTTTTTCTCCCGTTATTTGGGTGCAAAATAAGGACAAAAACAGAAAACCAAAACATTTCAGATAATTTTTTTTTATTTTTTCCCGTTATTTGGGTGGAAAATAAGGACAAAAACAGAAAACCAAAATATTTCAAATAACTTTTTTTTTATTTTTTCCCGTTTTTTGGGTGCAAAATAAGGACAAAAACAGAAAACCAAAACATTTCAGATAATTTTTTTTTATTTTTTCCCGTTATTTGGGTGGAAAATAATGACAAAAACAGAAAACCAAAATATTTCAAATAAGTTTTTTTTTATTTTTTCCAGTTATTTGGGTGCAACATAAGGACAAAAACAGAAAACCAAAATATTTCAAATAACTTTTTTTTCTTTTTTCCCGTTATTTGGGTGCAAAATAAGGACAAAAACAGAAAACCAAAATATTGCAGATAACTTTTTTTTTATTTTTTCACGTTATTTGGGTGCTAAATAAGGACAAAAACAGAAAACCAATATATTTCAGATAACTTTTTTTTTATTTTTTCCCGTTATTTGGGTGCAAAATAAGGGCAAAAACAGAAAAACCAAATATTTCAAATAACTTTTTTTTTATTTTTTCCCGTTATTTGGGTGGAAATTAAGGACAAAAACAGAAAACCCAAAAATTTCAAATAACTTTTTTTTTCTCCCGTTATTTGGGTGCAAAATAAGGACAAAAACAGAAAACCCAAAAATTTCAAATAACTTTTTTTTTCTCCCGTTATTTGGGTGCAAAATAAGGACAAAAACAGAAAACCAAAACATTTCAGATAATTTTTTTTTATTTTTTCCCGTTATTTGGGTGGAAAATAAGGACAAAAACAGAAAACCAAAATATTTCAAATAACTTTTTTTTTATTTTTTCCCGTTATTTGGGTGCAAAATAAGGACAAAAACAGAAAACCAAAACATTTCAGATAATTTTTTTTTATTTTTTCCCGTTATTTGGGTGGAAAATAAGGACAAAAACAGAAAACCAAAATATTTCAAATAAGTTTTTTTTTATTTTTTCCAGTTATTTGGGTGCAAAATAAGGACAACAACAGAAAACCAAAATATTGCAAATAACTTTTTTTTTATTTTTTCACGTTATTTGGGTGCTAAATAAGGACAAAAACAGAAAACCAAAATATTTCAGATAACTTTTTTTTTCTTTTTTCCCGTTATTTGGGTGCAAAATAAGGACAAAAACAGAAAACCAAAATATTGCAGAAAACTTTTTTTTTATTTTTTCCCGTTATTTGGTGCTAAATAAGGACAAAAACAGAAAACCAAAATATTGCAGAAAACTTTTTTTTTATTTTTTCCCGTTATTTGGGTGCTAAATAAGGACAGAAACAGAAAACCAAAATATTACAAATAACGTTTTTTTTATTTTTTCCCGTTATTTGTGTGCAAAATAAGGACAAAAATAGAAAACCAAAATATTTCAAATAACTTTTTTTTTACTTTTTCCCGTTATTTGGGTACAAAATAAGGACAAAAACAGAAAACCAAAATATTTCAGATAACTTTTTTTTTATTTTTTCCCGTTATTTGGGTGCAAAATAAGGACAAAAACAGAAAACCAAAATATTTCAAATAACTTTTTTTTAATTTTTTCCAGTTATTTGGGTGCAACATAAGGACAAAAACAGAAAACCAAAATATTTCAAATAACTTTTTTTTTCTTTTTTCCCGTTATTTGGGTGCAAAATAAGGACAAAAACAGAAAACCAAAATATTTCAGATAACTTTTTTTTTCCTTTTTCCCGTTATTTGGGTGCAAAATAAGGACAAAAACAGAAAACCAAAATATTGCAGATAACTTTTTTTTTCTTTTTTCCCGTTATTTGGGTGCAAAATAAGGACAAAAACAGAAAACCAAAATATTGCAGATAACTTTTTTTTATTTTTTCACGCTATTTGGGTGCTAAATAAGGACAAAAACAGAAAACCAAAATATTCAAGATAACTTTTTTTTTCTTTTTTCCCGTTATTTGGGTGCAAAATACGGACAAAAACAGAAAACCAAAATATTGCACAAAACTTTTTTTTTATTTTTTCCCGTTATTTGGGTGCTAAATAAGGACAAAAACAGAAAACCAAAATATTTCAAATAACTTCTTTTTTATTTTTTCCCGTTATTTGGGTGCAAAATAAGGACAAACACAGAAAACCAAAATATTTCAAACAATTTTTTTTTTATTTTTTCCCGTTATTTGGGTGCAAAATAAAGACAAAAACAGAAAACCAAAATATTTAAGATAACTTTTTATTTATTTTTTCCCGTTATTTGGGTGCAAAATAAGGACAAAAACAGAAAACCCAAATATTTCAAATAACTTTTTTTCCCCCGTTATTTGGGTGCAAAATAAGGATAAAAACAGAAAACCAAAATATTTCAGATAACTTTTTTTTTTATTTTTTCCCGTTATTTGGGTGGAAAATAAGTCAAAAACAGAAAACCAAAATATTTCAAATATCTTTTTTTTTATTTTTTCCCGTTATTTGGGTGCAAAATAAGGACAAAAACAGAAAACCAAAATATTTCAAATAACTTTTTTTTTATTTTTTTCCGTTATTTGGGTGCAAAAAAACGACAAAAACAGAAAACCAAAATATTGCAGATAACTTTTTTTTTATTTTTTCACGTTATTTGGGTGCTAAATAAGGACAAAAACAGAAAACCAAAATATTTCAGATAACTTTTTTTTTCTTTTTTCCCGTTATTTGGGTGCAAAATAAGGACAAAAACAGAAAACCAAAATATTGCAGAAAACTTTTTTTTTAATTTTTCCCGTTATTTGGTGCTAAATAAGGACAAAAAAAGAAAACCAAAATATTGCAGAAAACTTTTTTTTTATTTTTTCCCGTTATTTGGGTGCTAAATAAGGACAGAAACAGAAAACCAAAATATTACAAATAACGTTTTTTTTATTTTTTCCCGTTATTTGTGTGCAAAATAAGGACAAAAATAGAAAACCAAAATATTTCAAATAACTTTTTTTTTATTTTTTCCCGTTATTTGGGTACAAAATAAGGACAAAAACAGAAAACCAAAATATTTCAGATAACTTTTTTTTTATTTTTTCCCGTTATTTGGGTGCAAAATAAGGACAAAAACAGAAAACCAAAATAGTTCAAATAATTTTTTTTTAATTTTTTCAGTTATTTGGGTGCAACATAAGGACAAAAACAGAAAACCAAAATATTTCAAATAACTTTTTTTTTCTTTTTTCCCGTTATTTGGGTGCAAAATAAGGACAAAACCAGAAAACCAAAATATTTCAGATAACTTTTTTTTTCCTTTTTCCCGTTATTTGGGTGCAAAATAAGGACAAAAACAGAAAACCAAAATATTTCAAATAACTTCTTTTTTATTTTTTCCCGTTATTTAGGTGCAAAATAAGGACAAAAACAGAAAACCAAAATATTTCAAACAACTTTTTTTTTATTTTTTCCCGTTATTTGGGTGCAAAATAAGGACAAAAATAGAAAACCAAAATATTTAAGATAACTTTTTGTTTATTTTTTCCCGTTATTTGGGTGCAAAATAAGGACAAAAACAGAAAACCCAAATATTTCAAATAACTTTTTTTTCCCCCGTTATTTGGGTGCAAAATAAGGATAAAAACAGAAAACCAACATATTTCAGATAACTTTTTTTTTATTTTTTCCCGTTATTTGGGTGCAAAATAAGGACAAAAACAGAAAACCAAAATATTTCAAATAACTTTTTTTTTATTTTTTTCCGTTATTTGGGTGCAAAAGAAGGACAAAAACAGAAAACCCAAATATTTCAAATAACTTTTTTTTTCCCCATTATTTGGATGCAAAATAAGGATAAAAACAGAAAACCAAAATATTTCAGATAACTTTTTTTTTATTTTTTCCCGTTATTTGGGTGCAAAATAAGGACAAAAACAGAAAAACCAAATATTTCAAATAACTTTTTTTTTATTTTTTCCCGTTATTTGGGTGGAAATTAAGGACAAAAACAGAAAACCCAAAAATTTCAAATAACTTTTTTTTTTTCCCGTTATTTGGGTGCAAAATAAGGACAAAAACAGAAAACCAAAATATTTTAGATAACTTTTTTTTTATTTTTTATCGTTATTTGGGTGCAAAATAATGACAAAAATAGAAAACCAAAATATTTCAAATAACTTTTTTTTTATTTTTTCCCGTTATTTGGGTGGAAAATAAGGACAAAAACAGAAAACCAAAATATTTCAAATAACTTTTTTTTTATTTTTTCCCGTTATTTGAGTGCAAAATAAGGACAAAAACAGAAAACCAAAATATTTCAGATAACTTTTTTTCTATTTTTTCCCGTTATTTGGGTGCAAAATAAGGACAAAAACAGAAAACTTAAATATTTCAAATAACTTTTTTTTTATTTTTTCCCGTTATTTGGGTGCAAAATAAGGACAGAACAGAAAACCAAAATATTTCAAATAACTTTTTTTTTATTTTTTCCTGTTATTTGGGTGCAAAATAAGGACAAAAACAGAAAGCCCAAATATTTCAAATAACTTTTTTTTTCCCCCGTTATTTGGGGGCAAAATAAGGACAAAAACAGAAAACCAAAATATTTCAGATAACTTTTTTTTAATTTTTTCCCGTTATTTGGGTGCAAAATAAGGACAAAAACAGAACACCAAAATATTTCAAATAACTTTTTTTTTCTTTTCTCCCGTTATTTGGGTGCAAATAAGGACAAAAACAGAAAACCAAAATATTTCAAATAACTTTTTTTTTCTTTTTTCCCGTTATTTGGGTGCAAAATAAGGAGAAAAACAGAAAACCAAAATATTGCAGATAACTTTTTTTTTATTTTTTCACGTTATTTGGGTGGAAATTAAGTACAAAAACAGAAAACCCAAAAATTTCAAATAACTTTTTTTTTCTCCCGTTATTTGGGTGCAAAATAAGGACAAAAACAGAAAACCCAAAAATTTCAAATAACTTTTTTTTTCTCCCGTTATTTGGGTGCAAAATAAGGACAAAAACAGAAAACCAAAATATTTCAGATAATTTTTTTTTTCCTTTTTCCCGTTATTTGGGTGGAAAATAAGTCAAAAACAGAAAACCAAAATATTTCAAATATCTTTTTTTTATTTTTTCCCGTTATTTGGGTGCAAAATAAGGACAAAAACAGAAAACCCAAATATTTCAAATAACTTTTTTTTCCCCCGTTATTTGGGTGCAAAATAAGGATAAAAACAGAAAACCAAAATATTTCAGATAACTTTTTTTTTATTTTTTCCCGTTATTTGGGTGCAAAATAAGGACAAAAACAGAAAAACCAAATATTTCAAATAACTTTTTTTTTATTTTTTCCCGTTATTTGGGTGGAAATTAAGGACAAAAACAGAAAACCCAAAAATTTCAAATAACTTTTTTTTTCTCCCGTTATTTGGGTGCAAAATAAGGACAAAAACAGAAAACCCAAAAATTTCAAATAACTTTTTTTTTCTCCCGTTATTTGGGTGCAAAATAAGGACAAAAACAGAAAACCAAAACATTTCAGATAATTTTTTTTTATTTTTTCCCGTTATTTGGGTGGAAAATAAGGACAAAAACAGAACTTTTTTTTTATTTTTTCCCGTTATTTGGGTGCAAAATAAGGACAAAAACAGAAAACCAAAATATTTCAAATAACTTTTTTTTTATTTTTTTCCGTTATTTGGGTGCAAAAAAACGACAAAAACAGAAAACCAAAATATTGCAGATAACTTTTTTTTTATTTTTTCACGTTATTTGGGTGCTAAATAAGGACAAAAACAGAAAACCAAAATATTTCAGATAACTTTTTTTTTCTTTTTTCCCGTTATTTGGGTGCAAAATAAGGACAAAAACAGAAAACCAAAATATTGCAGAAAACTTTTTTTTTATTTTTTCCCGTTATTTGGTGCTAAATAAGGACAAAAACAGAAAACCAAAATATTGCAGAAAACTTTTTTTTTATTTTTTCCCGTTATTTGGGTGCTAAATAAGGACAGAAACAGAAAACCAAAATATTACAAATAACGTTTTTTTTATTTTTTCCCGTTATTTGTGTGCAAAATAAGGACAAAAATAGAAAACCAAAATATTTCAAATAACTTTTTTTTTATTTTTTCCCGTTATTTGGGTACAAAATAAGGACAAAAACAGAAAACCAAAATATTTCAGATAACTTTTTTTTTATTTTTTATCGTTATTTGGGTGCAAAATAAGGACAAAAACAGAAAACCAAAATATTTCAAATAACTTTTTTTTAATTTTTTCCAGTTATTTGGGTGCAACATAAGGACAAAAACAGAAAACCAAAATATTTCAAATAACTTTTTTTTTCTTTTTTCCCGTTATTTGGGTGCAAAATAAGGACAAAAACAGAAAACCAAAATATTTCAGATAACTTTTTTTTTCCTTTTTCCCGTTATTTGGGTGCAAAATAAGGACAAAAACAGAAAACCAAAATATTGCAGAAAACTTTTTTTTTATTTTTTCCCGTTATTTGGGTGCTAAATAAGGACAAAAACAGAAAACCAAAATATTTCAAATAACTTCTTTTTTATTTTTTCCCGTTATTTAGGTGCAAAATAAGGACAAAAACAGAAAACCAAAATATTTCAAACAACTTTTTTTTTATTTTTTCCCGTTATTTGGGTGCAAAATAAGGACAAAAACAGAAAACCAAAATATTTAAGATAACTTTTTGTTTATTTTTTCCCGTTATTTGGGTGCAAAATAAGGACAAAAACAGAAAACCCAAATATTTCAAATAACTTTTTTTCCCCCCGTTATTTGGGTGCAAAATAAGGATAAAAACAGAAAACCAAAATATTTCAGATAACTTTTTTTTTTATTTTTTCCCGTTATTTGGGTGGAAAATAAGGACAAAAACAGAAAACCAAAATATTTCAAATAACTTTTTTTTTATTTTTTCCCGTTATTTGGGTGCAAAATAAAGACAAAAACAGAAAACCAACATATTTCAGATAACTTTTTTTTTATTTTTTCCCGTTATTTGGGTGCAAAATAAGGACAAAAACAGAAAACCAAAATATTTCAAATAACTTTTTTTTTATTTTTTTCCGATATTTGGGTGCAAAAGAAGGACAAAAACAGAAAACCCAAATATTTCAAATAACTTTTTTTTCCCCCGTTATTTGGATGCAAAATAAGGATAAAAACAGAAAACCAAAATATTTCAGATAACTTTTTTTTTATTTTTTCCCGTTATTTGGGTGCAAAATAAGGACAAAAACAGAAAAACCAAATATTTCAAATAACTTTTTTTTTATTTTTTCCCGTTATTTTGGTGGAAATTAAGGACAAAAACAGAAAACCCAAAAATTTCAAATAACTTTTTTTTTCTCCCGTTATTTGGGTGCAAAATAAGGACAAAAACAGTAAACCCAAAAATTTCAAATAACTTTTTTTTTCTACCGTTATTTGGGTGCAAAATAAGGACAAAAACAGAAAACCAAAATATTTTAGATAACTTTTTTTTTATTTTTTATCGTTATTTGGGTGCAAAATAATGACAAAAATAGAAAACCAAAATATTTCAAATAACTTTTTTTTTATTTTTTCCCGTTATTTGGGTGGAAAATAAGGACAAAAACAGAAAACCAAAATCTTTCAAATAACTTTTTTTTTATTTTTTCCCGTTATTTGAGTGCAAAATAAGGACAAAAACAGAAAACCAAAATATTTCAGATAACTTTTTTTCTATTTTTTCCCGTTATTTGGGTGCAAAATAAGGACAAAAACAGAAAACTTAAATATTTCAAATAACTTTTTTTTTATTTTTTCCTGTTATTTGGGTGCAAAATAAGGACAAAAACAGAAAGCCCAAATATTTCAAATAAGTTTTTTTTTCCCCCGTTATTTGGGGGCAAAATAAGGACAAAAACAGAAAACCAAAATATTTCAGATAACTTTTTTTTAATTTTTTCCCGTTATTTGGGTGCAAAATAAGGACAAAAACAGAACACCAAAATATTTCAAATAACTTTTTTTTTCTTTTCTCCCGTTATTTGGGTGCAAATAAGGACAAAAACAGAAAACCAAAATATTTCAAATAACTTTTTTTTTCTTTTTTCCCGTTATTTGGGTGCAAAATAAGGAGAAAAACAGAAAACCAAAATATTGCAGATAACTTTTTTTTTATTTTTTCACGTTATTTGGGTGCTAAATAAGGACAAAAACAGAAAACCAAAATATTTCAGATAATTTTTTTTTTCCTTTTTCCCGTTATTTGGGTGCAAAATAAGGACAAAAACAGAAAACCAAAATATTTCAGATAACTTTTTTTTAATTTTTTCCCGTTATTTGGGTGCAAAATAAGGACAAAAACAGAACACCAAAATATTTCAAATAACTTTTTTTTTCTTTTTTCCCGTTATTTGGGTGCAAAATAAGGAGAAAAACAGAAAACCAAAATATTTCAAATATCTTTTTTTTTATTTTTTCCCGTTATTTGGGTGCAAAATAAAGACAAAAACAGAAAACAAAAATATTTCAGATAACTTTTTTTTTATTTTTTCCCGTTATTTGGGTGGAAATTAAGGACAAAAACAGAAAACCCAAAAATTTCAAAGAACTTTTTTTTTCTCCCGTTATTTGAGTGCAAAATAAGGACAAAAACAGAAAACCAAAATATTTCAGATAACTTTTTTTTTTATTTTTTCCCGTTATTTGGGTGGAAAATAAGTCAAAAACAGAAAACCAAAATATTTCAAATATCTTTTTTTTTATTTTTTCCCGTTATTTGGGTGCAAAATAAAGACAAAAACAGAAAACCAAAATATTTCAGATAACTTTTTTTTTATTTTTTCCCGTTATTTGGGTGCAAAATAAGTACAAAAACAGAAAACCAAAATATTTCAAATAACTTTTTTTTTATTTTTTTCCGTTATTTGGGTGCAAAATAAGGACAAAACCAGAAAACCCAAATATTTCAAATAACTTTTTTTCCCCCGTTATTTGGGTGCAAAATAAGGATAAAAAACAGAAAACCAAAATATTTCAGATAACTTTTTTTTTATTTATTCCCGTTATTTGGGTGCAAAATAAGGACAAAAACAGAAAAACCAAATATTTCAAATAACTTTTTTTTTATTTTTTCCCGTTATTTGGGTGGAAATTAAGGACAAAAACAGAAAACCCAAAAATTTCAAATAACTTTTTTTTTCTCCCGTTATTTGGGTGCAAAATAAGGACAAAAACAGAAAACCCAAAAATTTCAAATAACTTTTTTTTTCTCCCGTTATTTGGGTGCAAAATAAGGACAAAAACAGAAAACCAAAACATTTCAGATAATTTTTTTTTATTTTTTCCCGTTATTTGGGTGGAAAATAAGGACAAAAACAGAAAACCAAAATATTTCAAATAACTTTTTTTTTATTTTTTCCCGTTATTTGGGTGCAAAATAAGGACAAAAACAGAAAACCAAAATATTTCAGATAACTTTTTTTTTCTTTTTTCCCGTTATTTGGGTGCAAAATAAGGAGAAAAACAGAAAACCAAAATATTTCAGATAACTTTTTTTTAATTTTTTCCCGTTATTTGGGTGCAAAATAAGGACAAAAACAGAACACCAAAATATTTCAAATAACTTTTTTTTTCTTTTCTCCCGTTATTTGGGTGCAAATAAGGACAAAAACAGAAAACCAAAATATTTCAAATAACTTTTTTTTTCTTTTTTCCCGTTATTTGGGTGCAAAATAAGGAGAAAAACAGAAAACCAAAATATTGCCGATAACTTTTTTTTTATTTTTTCACGTTATTTGGGTGCTAAATAAGGACAAAAACAGAAAACCAAAATATTTCAGATAATTTTTTTTTTCCTTTTTCCCGTTATTTGGGTGCAAAATAAGGACAAAAACAGAAAACCAAAATATTTCAGATAACTTTTTTTTAATTTTTTCCCGTTATTTGGGTGCAAAATAAGGACAAAAACAGAACACCAAAATATTTCAAATAACTTTTTTTTTCTTTTTTCCCGTTATTTGGGTGCAAAATAAGGAGAAAAACAGAAAACCAAAATATTTCAGATAACTTTTTTTTTATTTTTTCACGTTATTTGGGTGGAAAATAAGACAAAAACAGAAAACCAAAATATTTCAAATATCTTTTTTTTTATTTTTTCCCGTTATTTGGGTGCAAAATAAAGACAAAAACAGAAAACAAAAATATTTCAGATAACTTTTTTTTTATTTTTTCCCGTTATTTGGGTGCAAAATAAGGACAAAAACAGAAAACCAAAATATTTCAAATAACTTTTTTTTTATTTTTTTCCGTTATTTGGGTGCAAAAAAACGACAAAAACAGAAAACCCAAATATTTCAAATAACTTTTTTTTCCCCCGTTATTTGGGTGCAAAATAAGGATAAAACAGAAAACCAAAATATTTCAGATAACTTTTTTTTTATTTTTTCCCGTTATTTGGGTGCAAAATAAGGACAAAAACAGAAAAACAAAATATTTCAAATAACTTTTTTTTTATTTTTTCCCGTTATTTGGGTGGAAATTAAGGACAAAAACAGAAAACCCAAAAATTTCAAAGAACTTTTTTTTTCTCCCGTTATTTGAGTGCAAAATAAGGACAAAAACAGAAAACCAAAATATTTCAGATAACTTTTTTTTTTATTTTTTCCCGTTATTTGGGTGGAAAATAAGTCAAAAACAGAAAACCAAAATATTTCAAATATCTTTTTTTTTATTTTTTCCCGTTATTTGGGTGCAAAATAAAGACAAAAACAGAAAACCAAAATATTTCAGATAACTTTTTTTTTATTTTTTTCCCGTTATTTGGGTGCAAAATAAGTACAAAAACAGAAAACCAAAATATTTCAAATAACTTTTTTTTTATTTTTTTCCGTTATTTGGGTGTGCAAAATAAGGACAAAAACAGAAAACCCAAATATTTCAAATAACTTTTTTTCCCCCGTTATTTGGGTGCAAAATAAGGATAAAAACAGAAAACCAAAATATTTCAGATAACTTTTTTTTTATTTATTCCCGTTATTTGGGTGCAAAATAAGGACAAAAACAGAAAAACCAAATATTTCAAATAACTTTTTTTTTATTTTTTCCCGTTATTTGGGTGGAAATTAAGGACAAAAACAGAAAACCCAAAAATTTCAAATAACTTTTTTTTTCTCCCGTTATTTGGGTGCAAAATAAGGACAAAAACAGAAAACCCAAAAATTTCAAATAACTTTTTTTTTTCTCCCGTTATTTGGGTGCAAAATAAGGACAAAAACAGAAAACCAAAACATTTCAGATAATTTTTTTTTATTTTTTCCCGTTATTTGGGTGGAAAATAAGGACAAAAACAGAAAACCAAAATATTTCAAATAACTTTTTTTTTATTTTTTCCCGTTATTTGGGTGCAAAATAAGGACAAAAACAGAAAACCAAAATATTTCAGATAACTTTTTTTCTATTTTTTCCCGTTATTTGGGTGCAAAATAAGGACAAAAACAGAAAACCAAAATATTTCAAATAAGTTTTTTTTTATTTTTTCCAGTTATTTGGGTGCAACATAAGGACAAAAACAGAAAACCAAAATATTTCAAATGACTTTTTTTTTTCTTTTTTCCCGTTATTTGGGTGCAAAATAAGGACAAAAACAGAAAACCAAAATATTGCAGATAACTTTTTTTTTATTTTTTCACGTTATTTGGGTGCTAAATAAGGACAAAAACAGAAAACCAAAATATTTCAGATAACTTTTTTTTTCTTTTTTCCCGTTATTTGGGTGCAAAATAAGCACAAAAACAGAAAACCAAAATATTGCAGAAAACTTTTTTTTTTATTTTTTCCCGTTATTTGGTGCTAAATAAGGACAAAAACAGAAAACCAAAATATTGCAGAAAACTTTTTTTTTATTTTTTCCCGTTATTTGGGTGCTAAATAAGGACAGAAACAGAAAACCAAAATATTACAAATAACGTTTTTTTTTATTTTTTCCCGTTATTTGTGTGCAAACTAAGGACAAAAATAGAAAACCAAAATATTTCAAATAACTTTTTTTTTATTTTTTTCCCGTTATTTGGGTACAAATAACGGGAAAAAATAAAAAAAAAGTTATTTGAAATATTTTGGTTTTTTATTTTTTCCCGTTATTTGGGTGCAAAATAAGGACAAAAACAGAAAACCAAAATATTTCAGATAACTTTTTTTTTATTTTTTCCTGTTATTTGGGTGCAAAATAAGGACAAAAACAGAAAGCCCAAATATTTCAAATAACTTTTTTTTCCCCCGTTATTTGGGGGCAAAATAAGGACAAAAACAGAAAACCAAAATATTTAGATAACTTTTTTTTAATTTTTTCCCGTTATTTGGGTGCAAAATAAGGACAAAAACAGAAAACCCAAATATTTCAGATAACTTTTTTTTAATTTTGTCCCGTTATTTGGGTGCAAAATAAGGACAAAAACAGAACACCAAAATATTTCAAATAACTTTTTTTTTCTTTTCTCCCGTTATTTGGGTGCAAATAAGGAAAAAAACAAAAAACCAAAATATTTCAAATAACTTTTTTTTTCTTTTTTCCCGTTATTTGGGTGCAAAATAAGGACAAAAACAGAAAACCAAAATATTGCAGATAACTTTTTTTTTATTTTTTAACGTTATTTGGGTGCTAAATAAGGACAAAAACAGAAAACCAAAATATTTCAAATAACTTTTTTTTTCTTTTCTCCCGTTATTTGGGTGCAAATAAGGACAAAAACAGAAAACCAAAATATTTCAAATATATTTTTTTCTTATTTTTTCACGTTATTTGGGTGCTAAATAAGGACAAAAACAGAAAACCAAAATATTTCAAATAACTTTTTTTTTATTTTTTCCCGTTATTTGGGTACAAAATAAGGACAAAAACAGAAAACCAAAATATTTCAGATAACTTTTTTTTTATTTTTTCCCGTTATTTGGGTGCAAAATAAGGACAAAAACAGAAAACCAAAATATTTCAAAAAACTTTTTTTTATTTTTCCCGTTATTTAGGTGCAAAATAAGGACAAAAACAGAAAACCAAAATATTTCAGATAACTTTTTTTTTATTTTTTCCCGTTATTTGGGTTCAAAATAAGGACAAAAACAGAAAACCAAAATATTTCAAATAACTTTTTTTTTATTTTTTCCAGTTATTTGGGTGCAATATAAGGACAAAAACAGAAAACCAAAATATTGCAGATAACTTTTTTTTTATTTTTTCCCGTTATTTGGGTGCAAAATAAGGACAAAAACAGAAAACCAAAATATTTCAAAAAACTTTTTTTTAATTTTTCCCGTTATTTAGGTGCAAAATAAGGACAAAAACAGAAAACCAAAATATTTCAGATAACTTTTTTTTTCTTTTTTCCCGTTATTTGGGTGCAAAATAAGGACAAAAACAGAAAACCAAAATATTTCAAAAAACTTTTTTTTAATTTTTCCCGTTATTTAGGTGCAAAATAAGGACAAAAACAGAAAACCAAAATATTTCAGATAACTTTTTTTTAATTTTTCCCGTTATTTGGGTGCAAAATAAGGACAAAAACAGAAAACCAAAATATTTCAAAAAACTTTTTTTTTATTTTTCCCGTTATTTAGGTGCAAAATAAGGACAAAAACAGAAAACCCAAAAATTTCAAATAACTTTTTTTTTCTCCCGTTATTTGGGTGCAAAATAAGGACAAAAACAGAAAACCAAAATATTTCAGATAACTTTTTTTTTATTTTTTCCCGTTATTTGGGTTCAAAATAAGGACAAAAACAGAAAACCAAAATATTTCAAATAA
>OZ010645.1:36027644-36063644 GCA_963932195.1 Empis livida
AACTTTTTTTTTATTTTTTCCCGTTATTTGGGTGCAAAATAAGGACAAAAACAGAAAACCAAAATATTTCAAATAACTTTTTTTTTATTTTTTCCAGTTATTTGGGTGCAACATAAGAACAAAAACAGAAAACCAAAATATTTCAAATAACTTTTTTTTTCTTTTTTCCCGTTATTTGGGTGCAAAATAAGGACAAAAACAGAAAACCAAAATATTGCAGATAACTTTTTTTTTATTTTTTCACGTTATTTGGGTGCTAAATAAGGACAAAAACAGAAAACCAAAATATTTCAGATAACTTTTTTTTTCTTTTTTCCCGTTCTTTGGGTGCAAAATAAGGACAAAAACAGAAAACCAAAATATTGCAGAAAACTTTTTTTTTATTTTTTCCCGTCATTTGGGTGCTAAATAAGGACAAAAACAGAAAACCAAAATATTTCAAATAACTTCTTTTTTATTTTTTTCCCGTTATTTGGGTGCAAAATAAGGACAAAAACAGAAAACCAAAATATTTCAAACAACTTTTTTTTTATTTTTTCCCGTTATTTGGGTGCAAAATAAGGACAAAAACAGAAAACCAAAATATTTAAGATAACTTTTTGTTTATTTTTTCCCGTTATTTGGGTGCAAAATAAGGACAAAAACAGAAAACCCAAATATTTCAAATAACTTTTTTTCCCCCCGTTATTTGGGTGCAAAATAAGGATAAAAACAGAAAACCAAAATATTTCAGATAACTTTTTTTTTTATTTTTTCCCGTTATTTGGGTGCAAAATAAGGACAAAAACAGAACACCAAAATATTTCAAATAACTTTTTTTTTCTTTTCTCCCGTTATTTGGGTGCAAATAAGGACAAAAACAGAAAACTAAAATATTTCATATAACTTTTTTTTTATTTTTTCCCATTATTTGGGCGCAAAATAAGGACAAAAACAGAAAACCAAAATATTTCAAACAGCTTTTTTTTTATTTTTTCCCGTTATTTGGGTGCAAAATAAGGACAAAAACAGAAAACCAAAATATTGCAGAAAAACTTTTTTTTTATTTTTTCCCGTTATTTGGGTGCTAAATTAGGACAAAAACAGAAAACCAAAATATTTCAAATAACTTCTTTTTTATTTTTTGCCGTTATTTGGGTGCAAAATAAGGACAAAAACAGAAAACCAAAATATTTCAAACAACTTTTTTTTTATTTTTTCCCGTTATTTGGGTGCAAAATAAGGACAAAAACAGAAAACCAAAATATTTAAGATAACTTTTTGTTTATTTTTTCCCGTTATTTGGGTGCAAAATAAGGACAAAAACAGAAAACCCAAATATTTCAACTAACTTTTTTTTCCCCCGTTATTTGGGTGCTAAATAAGGATAAAAACAGAAAACCAAAATATTTCAGATAACTTTTTTTTTATTTTTTGCCGTTATTTGGGTGCAAAATAAGGACAAAAACAGAAAACCAAATTATTTCAAACAACTTTTTTTTTATTTTTTCCCGTTATTTGGGTGCAAAATAAGGACAAAAACAGAAAACCAAAATATTTAAGATAACTTTTTGTTTATTTTTTCCCGTTATTTGTGTGCAAAATAAGGACAAAAACAGAACACCAAAATATTTCAAATAACTTTTTTTTTCTTTTCTCCCGTTATTTGGGTGCAAATAAGGACAAAAACAGAAAACTAAAATATTTCATATAACTTTTTTTTTATTTTTTCCCATTATTTGGGCGCAAAATAAGGACAAAAACAGAAAACCAAAATATTTCAAACAACTTTTTTTTTATATTTTCCCGTTATTTGGGTGCAAAATAAGGACAAAAACAGAACACCAAAATATTTCATATAACTTTTTTTTTATTTTTTCCCATTATTTGGGCGCAAAATAAGGACAAAAACAGAAAACCAAAATATTTCAAACAACTTTTTTTTTCTTTTCTCCCGTTATTTGGGTGGAAATAAGGACAAAAACAGAAAACTAAAATATTTCATATAACTTTTTTTTTATTTTTTCCCATTATTTGGGCGCAAAATAAGGACAAAAACAGAAAACCAAAATATTTCAAACAACTTTTTTTTTATTTTTTCCCATTATTTGGGCGCAAAATAGGGACAAAAACAGAAAACCAAAATATTTCAAATAACTTTTTTTTTATTTTTTCCCGTTATTTGGGTGGAAAATAAGCACAAAAACAGAAAACCAAAATATTTCAAATAACTTTTTTTTATTTTTTCCCATTATTTGGGTGCAAAATAAGGACAAAAACAGAAAACCAAAATATTTCAAACAACTTTTTTTTTATTTTTTCCCGTTATTTGGGTGCAAAATAAGGACAAAAACAGAACACCAAAATATTTCAAATAACTTTTTTTTTCTTTTCTCCCGTTATTTGGGTGCAAATAAGGACAAAAACAGAAAACTAAAATATTTCATATAACTTTTTTTTTATTTTTTTCCATTATTTGGGCGCAAAATAAGGACAAAAACAGAAAACCAAAATATTTCAAACAACTTTTTTTTTCTTTTCTCCCGTTATTTGGGTGCAAATAAGGACAAAAACAGAAAACTAAAATATTTCATATAACTTTTTTTTTACTTTTTCCCATTATTTGGGCGCAAAATAAGGACAAAAACAGAAAACCAAAATATTTCAAACAACTTTTTTTTTATTTTTTTCCATTATTTGGGCGCAAAATAAGGACAAAAACAGAAAACCAAAATATTTCAAATAACTTTTTTTTTATTTTTTCCCGTTATTTGGGTGGAAAATAAGCACAAAAACAGAAAACCAAAATATTTCAAATAACTTTTTTTTTTATTTTTTCCCGTTATTTGGGTGCAAAATAAAGACAAAAACAGAAAACCAAAATATTTCAGATAACTTTTTTTTTATTTTTTCCCGTTATTTGGGTGCAAAATAAGGACAAAAACAGAACACCAAAATATTTCAAATAACTTTTTTTTTCTTTTCTCCCGTTATTTGGGTGCAAATAACGACAAAAAAAGAAAACTAAAATATTTCAAATAACTTTTTTTTTTATTTTTTCCCGTTATTTGGGTGCAAAATAAAGACAAAAACAGAAAACCAAAATATTTCAGATAACTTTTTTTTTATTTTTTCCCGATATTTAGGTGCAAAATAAGGACAAAAACAGAAAACCAAAATATTTCAAATAACTTTTTTTTTATTTTTTCCAGTTATTTGGGTGCAAAATAAGGACAGAAACAGAAAACCAAAATATTACAAATAACGTTTTTTTTATTTTTTCCCGTTATTTGTGTGCAAAATAAGGACAAAAATAGAAAACCAAAATATTTCAAATAACTTTTTTATTATTTTTTCCCGTTATTTGGGTACAAAATAAGGACAAAAACAGAAAACCAAAATATTTCAGATAACTTTTTGTTTATTTTTTCCCGTTATTTGGGTGCAAACTAAGGACAAAAACAGAAAACCCAAATATTTCAAATAACTTTTTTTTCCCCCGTTATTTGGGTGCAAAATAAGGATAAAAACAGAAAACCAAAATATTTCAGATAACTTTTTTTTTATTTTTTCCCGTTATTTGGGTGCAAAATAAGGACAAAAACAGAACACCAAAATATTTCAAATAACTTTTTTTTTCTTTTCTCCCGTTATTTGGGTGCAAATAACGACAAAAACAGAAAACTAAAATATTTCATATAACTTTTTTTTTATTTTTTCCCATTATTTGGGCGCAAAATAAGGACAAAAACAGAAAACCAAAATATTTCAAATAACTTTTTTTTTATTTTTTCCCGTTATTTGGGTGGAAAATAAGGACAAAAACAGAAAACCAAAATATTTCAGATAACTTTTTTTTTATTTTTTCCCGTTATTTGGGTGCAAAATAAGGACAAACACAGAAAACCAAAATATTTCAGATAACTTTTTTTTTATTTTTTCCCGATATTTAGGTGCAAAATAAGGACAAAAACAGAAAACCAAAATATTTCAAATAACTTTTTTTTTATTTTTTCCCGTTATTTGGGTGCAAAATAAGGACAGAAACAGAAAACCAAAATATTACAAATAACGTTTTTTTTATTTTTTCCCGTTATTTGTGTGCAAAATAAGGACAAAGATAGAAAACCAAAATATTTCAAAAAACTTTTTTTTTATTTTTTCCCGTTATTTGGGTACAAAATAAGGACAAAAACAGAAAACCAAAATATTTCAGATAACTTTTTTTTTATTTTTTCCCGTTATTTGGGTGCAAAATAAGAACAAAAACAAAAAACCAAAATATTTCAAATAACTTTTTTTTTATTTTTTCCAGTTATTTGGGTGCAACATAAGGACAAAAACAGAAAACCAAAATATTTCAAATAACTTTCTTTTTCTTTTTTCCCGTTATTTGGGTGCAAAATAAGGACAAAAACAGAAAACCAAAATATTGCAGATAACTTTTTTTTTATTTTTTCACGTTATTTGGGTGCTAAATAAGGACAAAAACAGAATACCAAAATATTTCAAATAACTTATTTTATATTTTTCCCGTTATTTGGGTGCAAAATAAGGACAAAAACAGAAAACCAAAATATTTCAAACAACTTTTTTTTTATTTTTTCCCGTTATTTGGGTGCAAAATAAGGACAAAAACAGAAAACCAAAATAATTAAGATAACTTTATGTTTATTTTTTCCCGTTATTTGGGTGCAAATAAGGACAAAAACAGAAAACTAAAATATTTCATATAACTTTTTTTTTATTTTTCCCATTATTTGGGCGCAAAATAAGGACAAAAACAGAAAACTAAAATATTTTATATAACTTTTTTTTTATTTTTTCCCGTTATTTGGGCGCAAAATAAGGACAAAAACAGAAAACCAAAATATTTCAAACAACTTTTTTTTTATTTTTTCCCATTATTTGGGCGCAAAATAAGGACAAAAACAGAAAACCAAAATATTTCAAATAACTTTTTTTTTATTTTTTCCCGTTATTTGGGTGGAAAATAAGCACAAAAACAGAAAACCAAAATATTTCAAATAACTTTTTTTTTATTTTTTCCCGTTATTTGTGTGCAAAATAAAGACAAAAACAGAACACCAAAATATTTCAAATAACTTTTTTTTTCTTTTCTCCCGTTATTTGGGTGCAAATAAGGACAAAAACAGAAAACTAAAATATTTCATATAACTTTTTTTTTATTTTTTCCCATTATTTGGGCGCAAAATAAGGACAAAAACAGAAAACCAAAATATTTCAAATTACTTTTTTTTTATTTTTTCCCATTATTTGGGCGCAAAATAAGGACAAAAACAGAAAACCAAAATATTTCAGATAACTTTTTTTTTTATTTTTTCCCGTTATTTGGGTGCAAAATAAGGACAAAAACAGAACACCAAAATATTTCAAATAACTTTTTTTTTCTTTTCTCCCGTTATTTGGGTGCAAATAAGGACAAAAACAGAAAACTAAAATATTTCAAATAACTTTTTTTTTATTTTTTCCCATTATTTGGGCGCAAAATAAGGACAAAAACAGAAAACCAAAATATTTCAAACAACTTTTTTTTTCTTTTCTCCCGTTATTTGGGTGGAAATAAGGACAAAAACAGAAAACTAAAATATTTCAAACAACTTTTTTTTTATTTTTTCCCATTATTTGGGCGCAAAATAAGGACAAAAACAGAAAACCAAAATATTTCAAATAACTTTTTTTTTATTTTTTCCCGTTATTTGGGTGGAAAATAAGCACAAAAACAGAAAACCAAAATATTTCAAATAACTTTTTTTTAATTTTTTCCCGTTATTTGGGTGCAAAATAAAGACAAAAACAGAAAACCAAAATATTTCAGATAACTTTTTTTTATTTTTTCCCATTATTTGGGCGCAAAATAAGGACAAAAACAGAAAACCAAAATATTTCAAACAACTTTTTTTTTATTTTTTCCCGTTATTTGGGTGCAAAATAAGGACAAAAACAGAACACCAAAATATTTGAAATAACTTTTTTTTTCTTTTCTCCCGTTATTTGGGTGCAAATAAGGACAAAAACAGAAAACTAAAATATTTCATATAACTTTTTTTTTATTTTTTCCCATTATTTGGGCGCAAAATAAGGACAAAAACAGAAAACCAAAATATTTCAAACAACTTTTTTTTTCTTTTCTCCCGTTATTTGGGTGCAAATAAGGACAAAAACAGAAAACTAAAATATTTTATATAACTTTTTTTTTATTTTTTCCCGTTATTTGGGCGCAAAATAAGGACAAAAACAGAAAACCAAAATATTTCAAACAACTTTTTTTTTATTTTTTCCCATTATTTGGGCGCAAAATAAGGACAAAAACAGAAAACCAAAATATTTCAAATAACTTTTTTTTTATTTTTTCCCGTTATTTGGGTGGAAAATAAGCACAAAAACAGAAAACCAAAATATTTCAAATAACTTTTTTTTTATTTTTTCCCGTTATTTGGGTGCAAAATAAAGACAAAAACAGAAAACCAAAATATTTCAGATAACTTTTTTTTTATTTTTTCCCGTTATTTGGGTGCAAAATAAGGACAAAAACAGAACACCAAAATATTTCAAATAACTTTTTTTTTCTTCTCTCCCGTTATTTGGGTGCAAATAACGACAAAAACAGAAAACTAAAATATTTCATATAACTTTTTTTTTATTTTTCCCATTATTTGGGCGCAAAATAAGGACAAAAACAGAAAACCAAAATATTTCAAATAACTTTTTTTTTATTTTTTCCCGTTATTTGGGTGGAAAATAAGGACAAAAACAGAAAACCAAAATATTTCAGATAACTTTTTTTTTATTTTTTCCCGATATTTAGGTGCAAAATAAGGACAAAAACAGAAAACCAAAATATTTCAAATAACTTTTTTTTTATTTTTTCCAGTTATTTGGGTGCAAAATAAGGACAGAAACAGAAAACCAAAATATTACAAATAACGTTTTTTTTATTTTTTCCCGTTATTTGTGTGCAAAATAAGGACAAAAATAGAAAACCAAAATATTTCAAATAACTTTTTTATTATTTTTTCCCGTTAATTGGGTACAAAATAAGGACAAAAACAGAAAACCAAAATATTTCAAACAACTTTTTTTTATTTTTTCCCGTTATTTGGGTGCAAAATAAGGACAAAAACAGAAAACCAAAATATTTAAGATAACTTTTTGTTTATTTTTTCCCGTTATTTGGGTGCAAAATAAGGACAAAAACAGAAAACCCAAATATTTCAAATAACTTTTTTTTCCCCCGTTATTTGGGTGCAAAATAAGGATAAAAACAGAAAACCAAAATATTTCAGATAACTTTTTTTTTATTTTTTCCCGTTATTTGGGTGCAAAATAAGGACAAAAACAGAACACCAAAATATTTCAAATAACTTTTTTTTTCTTTTCTCCCGTTATTTGGGTGCAAATAACGACAAAAACAGAAAACTAAAATATTTCATATAACTTTTTTTTTATTTTTTCCCATTATTTGGGCGCAAAATAAGGACAAAAACAGAAAACCAAAATATTTCAAATAACTTTTTTTTTATTTTTTCCCGTTATTTGGGTGGAAAATAAGGACAAAAACAGAAAACCAAAATATTTGAGATAACTTTTTTTTTATTTTTTCCCGTTATTTGGGTACAAAATAAGGACAAACACAGAAAACCAAAATATTTCAGATAACTTTTTTTTTATTTTTTCCCGATATTTAGGTGCAAAATAAGGACAAAAACAGAAAACCAAAATATTTCAAATAACTTTTTTTTTATTTTTTCCCGTTATTTGGGTGCAAAATAAGGACAGAAACAGAAAACCAAAATATTACAAATAACGTTTTTTTTATTTTTGCCCGTTATTTGTGTGCAAAATAAGGACAAAAATAGAAAACCAAAATATTTCAAATAACTTTTTTTTTATTTTTTCCCGTTATTTGGGTACAAAATAAGGACAAAAACAGAAAACCAAAATATTTCAGATAACTTTTTTTTTATTTTTTCCCGTTATTTGGGTGCAAAATAAGAACAAAAACAAAAAACCAAAATATTTCAAATAACTTTTTTTTTATTTTTTCCAGTTATTTGGGTGCAACATAAGGACAAAAACAGAAAACCAAAATATTTCAAATAACTTTTTTTTTCTTTTTTCCCGTTATTTGGGTGCAAAATAAAGACAAAAACAGAAAACCAAAATATTGCAGATAACTTTTTTTTTATTTTTTCACGTTATTTGGGTGCTAAATAAGGACAAAAACAGAAAACCAAAATATTTCAAATAACTTATTTTATATTTTTCCCGTTATTTGGGTGCAAAATAAGGACAAAAACAGAAAACCAAAATATTTCAAACAACTTTTTTTTTATTTTTTCCCGTTATTTGGGTGCAAAATAAGGACAAAAACAGAAAACCAAAATATTTAAGATAACTTTTTGTTTATTTTTTCCCGTTATTTGGGTGCAAAATAAGGACAAAAACAGAAAACCCAAATATTTCAAATAACTTTTTATTCCCCCGTTATTTGGGTGCAAAATAAGGATAAAAACAGAAAACCAAAATATTTCAGATAACTTTTTTTTTATTTTTTCCCGTTATTTGGGTGCAAAATAAGGACAAAAACAGAACACCAAAATATTTCAAATAACTTTTTTTTTCTTTTCTCCCGTTATTTGAGTGCAAATAAGGACAAAAACAGAAAACTAAAATATTTCATATAACTTTTTTTTTATTTTTTCCCATTATTTGGGCGCAAAATAAGGACAAAAACAGAAAACCAAAATATTTCAAATAACTTTTTTTTAATTTTTTCCCGTTATTTGGGTGGAAAATAAGGACAAAAACAGAAAACCAAAATATTTCAGATAACTTTTTGTTTATTTTTTCCCGTTATTTGGGTGCAAAATAAGGACAAACACAGAAAACCAAAATATTTCAGAAAACTTTTTTTTTATTTTTTTCCGATATTTAGGTGCAAAATAAGGACAAAAACAGAAAACCAAAATATTTCAAATAACTTTTTTTTTATTTTTTCCCGTTATTTGGGTGCAAAATAAGGACAGAAACAGAAAACCAAAATATTACAAATAACGTTTTTTTTATTTTTTCCCGTTATTTGTGTGCAAAATAAGGACAAAAATAGAAAACCAAAATATTTCAAATACCTTTTTTTTTATTTTTTCCCGTTATTTGGGTACAAAATAAGGACAAAAACAGAAAACCAAAATATTTCAGATAACTTTTTTTTTATTTTTTCCCGTTATTTGGGTGCAAAATAAGGACAAAAACAGAAAACCAAAATATTTCAAATAACTTTTTTTTTATTTTTTCCAGTTATTTGGGTGCAACATAAGGACAAAAACAGAAAACCAAAATATTTCAAATAATTTTTTTTTTCTTTTTTCCCGTTATTTGGGTGCAAAATAAGGACAAAAACAGAAAACCAAAATATTGCAGATAACTTTTTTTTTATTTTTTCACATTATTTGGGTGCAAAATAAGGACAAAAACAGAAAACCCAAATATTTCAAAAAAAATTTTTTTCCCCCCTTATTTGGGTGCAAAATAAGGATAAAAACAGAAAACCAAAATATTTCAGATAACTTTTTTTTTTATTTTTTCCCGTTATTTGGGTGCAAAATAAGGACAAACACAGAAAACCAAAATATTTCAGATAACTTTTTTTTTATTTTTTACCGATATTTAGGTGCAAAATAAGGACAAACACAGAAAACCAAAATATTTCAGATAACTTTTTTTTTATTTTTTACCGATATTTAGGTGCAAAATAAGGACAAAAACAGAAAACCAAAATATTTCAAATTATTTTTTTTTCATTTTTTCCCGTTATTTGGGTACAAAATAAGGACAGAAACAGAAAACCAAAATATTACAAATAACGTTTTTTTTATTTTTTCCCGTTATTTGTGTGCAAAATAAGGACAAAAATAGAAAACCAAAATATTTCAAATAACTTTTTTTTTATTTTTTCCCGTTATTTGGGTACAAAATAAGGACAAAAACAGAAAACCAAAATATTTCAGACAACTTTTTTTTTATTTTTTCCCGTTATTTGGGTGCAAAATAAGGACAAAAACAGAAAACCAAAATATTTCAAATAACTTTTTTTTTATTTTTTCCAGTTATTTGGGTGCAACATAAGGACAAAAACAGAAAACCAAAATATTTCAAATAACTTTTTTTTTCTTTTTTCCCGTTATTTGGGTGCAAAATAAGGACAAAAACAGAAAACCAAAATATTGCAGATAACTTTTTTTTTATTTTTTCACGTTATTTGGGTGCTAAATAAGAACAAAAACAGAAAACCAAAATATTTCAGATAACTTTTTTTTTCTTTTTTCCCGTTATTTGGGTGCAAAATAAGGACAAAAACAGAAAACCAAAATATTGCAGATAACTTTTTTTTTATTTTTTCCCGTTATTTGGGTGCAAAATAAGGACAAACACAGAAAACCAAAATATTTCAGAAAACTTTTTTTTTATTTTTTCCCGTTATTTGTGTGCAAAATAAGGACAAAAATAGAAAACCAAAATATTTCAAATAACTTTTTTTTTATTTTTTCCCGTTATTTGGGTACAAAATAAGGACAAAAACAGAAAACCAAAATATTTCAGATAACTTTTTTTTTATTTTTTCCCGTTATTTGGGTGCAAAATAAGGACAAAAACAGAAAACCAAAATATTTCAAATAACTTTTTTTTTATTTTTTCCAGTTATTTGGGTGCAACATAAGGACAAAAACAGAAAACCAAAATATTTCAAATAATTTTTTTTTTCTTTTTTCCCGTTATTTGGGTGCAAAATAAGGACAAAAACAGAAAACCAAAATATTGCAGATAACTTTTTTTTTATTTTTTCACATTATTTGGGTGCAAAATAAGGACAAAAACAGAAAACCCAAATATTTCAAATAACTTTTTTTTCCCCCGTTATTTGGGTGCAAAATAAGGATAAAAACAGAAAACCAAAATATTTCAGATAACTTTTTTTTTTATTTTTTCCCGTTATTTGGGTGCAAAATACGGACAAAAACAGAACACCAATATATTTCAGATAACTTTTTTTTTATTTTTTCCCGTTATTTGTGTGCAAAATAAGGACAAAAACAGAAAAACCAAATATTTCAAATAACTTTTTTTTTATTTTTTCCCGTTATTTGGGTGGAAATTAAGGACAAAAACAGAAAACCAAAATATTTCAAACAACTTTTTTTTTATTTTTTCCCGTTATTTGGGTGCAAAATAAGGACAAAAACAGAAAACCAAAATATTGCAGAAAACTTTTTTTTTATTTTTTCCCGTTATTTGGGTGCAAAATAAGGACAAACACAGAAAACCAAAATATTTCAGATAACTTTTTTTTTATTTTTTACCGATATTTAGGTGCAAAATAAGGACAAAAACAGAAAACCAAAATATTTCCAATTACTTTTTTTTCATTTTTTCCCGTTATTTGGGTACAAAATAAGGACAGAAACAGAAAACCAAAATATTACAAATAACGTTTTTTTTATTTTTTCCCGTTATTTGTGTGCAAAATAAGGACAAAAATAGAAAACCAAAATATTTCAAATAAATTTTTTTTTATTTTTTCCCGTTATTTGGGTACAAAATAAGGACAAAAACAGAAAACCAAAATATTTCACATAACTTTTTTTTTATTTTTTCCCGTTATTTGGGTGCAAAATAAGGACAAAAACAGAAAACCAAAATATTTCGAATAACTTTTTTTTTATTTTTTCCAGTTATTTGGGTGCAACATAAGGACAAAAACAGAAAACCAAAATATTTCAAATAACTTTTTTTTTCTTTTTTCCCGTTATTTGGGTGCAAAATAAGGACAAAAACAGAAAACCAAAATATTGCAGATAACTTTTTTTTTATTTTTTCACGTTGTTTGGGTGCTAAATAAGGGCAAAAACAGAAAACCAAAATATTTCAGATAACTTTTTTTTTCTTTTTTCCCGTTATTTGGGTGCAAAATAAGGACAAAAACAGAAAACCAAAATATTGCAGAAAACTTTTTTTTTATTTTTTCCCGTTATTTGGGTGCTAAATAAGGACAAAAACAGAAAACCAAAATATTTCAAATAACTTCTTTTTTATTTTTTCCCGTTATTTGGGTGCAAAATACGGACAAAAACAGAAAACCAAAATATTTCAAACAACTTTTTTTTTATTTTTTCCCGTTATTTGGGTGCAAAATAAGGACAAAAACAGAAAACCAAAATATTTAAGATAACTTTTTATTTATTTTTTCCCGTTATTTGGGTGCAAAATAAGGACAAAAACAGAAAACCCAAATATTTCAAATAACTTTTTTTTCCCCCGTTATTTGGGTGCAAAATAAGGATAAAAACAGAAAACCAAAATATTTCAGATAACTTTTTTTTTTATTTTTTCCCGTTATTTGGGTGGAAAATAAGGACAAAAACAGAAAACCAAAATATTTCAAATAACTTTTTTTTTATTTTTTCCCGTTATTTGGGTGCAAAATAAAGACAAAAACAGAAAACCAAAATATTTCAGATAACTTTTTTTTTATTTTTTCCCGTTATTTGGGTGCAAAATAAGGACAAAAACAGAAAACCAAAATATTTCAAATAACTTTTTTTTTATTTTTTTCCGTTATTTGGGTGCAAAATAAGGACAAAAACAGAAAACCCAAATATTTCAAATAACTTTTTTTTTCCCCGTTAGTTGGGTGCAAAATAAGGATAAAAACAGAAAACCAAAATATTTCAGATAACTTTTTTTTTATTTTTTCCCGTTATTTGTGTGCAAAATAAGGACAAAAACAGAAAAACCAAATATTTCAAATAACTTTTTTTTATTTTTTCCCGTTATTTGGGTGGAAATTAAGGACAAAAACAGAAAACCCAAAAATTTCAAATAACTTTTTTTTTCTCCCGTTATTTGGGTGCAAAATAAGGACAAAAACAGAAAACCAAAATATTTCAGATAACTTTTTTTTTATTTTTTCCCGTTATTTGGGTGCAAAATAAGGACAAAAACAGAAAACCAAAATATTTCAAATAACTTTTTTTTTATTTTTTCCCGTTATTTGGGTGGAAAATAAGGACAAAAACAGAAAACCAAAATATTTCAAATAACTTTTTTTTTATTTTTTCCCGTTATTTGGGTGCAAAATAAGGACAAAAACAGAAAACCAAAATATTTCAGATAACTTTTTTGCTATTTTTTCCCGTTATTTGGGTGCAAAATAAGGACAAAAACAGAAAACCAAAATATTTCAAAAAACTTTTTTTTTATTTTTCCCGTTATTTAGGTGCAAAATAAGGACAAAAACAGAAAACCAAAATATTTCAGATAACTTTTTTTTTATTTTTTCCCGTTATTTGGGTGCAAAATAAGGACAAAAACAGAAAACCAAAATATTTCAAATAACTTTTTTTTTATTTTTTCCAGTTATTTGGGTACAACATAAGGACAAAAACAGAAAACCAAAATATTGCAGATAACTTTTTTTTATTTTTTCACGTTATTTGGGTGCTAAATAAGGACAAAAACAGAAAACCAAAATATTTCAGATAACTTTTTTTTCCCGTTATTTGGGTGCAAAATAAGGACAAAAACAGAAAACCAAAATATTGCAGAAAACTTTTTTTTTATTTTTTCCCGTTATTTGGGTGCTAAATAAGGACAAAAACAGAAAACCAAAATATTGCAGAAAACTTTTTTTTTATTTTTTCCCGTTATTTGGGTGCTAAATAAGGACAGAAACAGAAAACCAAAATATTACAAATAACGTTTTTTTTATTTTTTCCCGTTATTTGTGTGCAAAATAAGGACAAAAATAGAAAACCAAAATATTTCAAATAACTTTTTTTTTATTTTTTCCCGTTATTTGGGTACAAAATAAGGACAAAAACAGAAAACCAAAATATTTCAGATAACTTTTTTTTTATTTTTTCCCGTTATTTGGGTGCCAAATAAGGACAAAAACAGAAAACCAAAATATTTCAAATAACTTTTTTTTTATTTTTTCCAGTTATTTGGGTGCAACATAAGGACAAAAACAGAAAACCAAAATATTTCAAATAACTTTTTTTTTCTTTTTTCCCGTTATTTGGGTGCAAAATAAGGACAAAAACAGAAAACCAAAATATTGCAGATAACTTTTTTTTTATTTTTTCACGTTATTTGGGTGCTAATTAAGGACAAAAACAGAAAACCAAAATATTTCAGATAACTTTTTTTTTCCTTTTTCCCGTTATTTGGGTGCAAAATAAGGACAAAAACAGAAAACCAAAATATTGCAGAAAACTTTTTTTTTATTTTTTCCCGTTATTTGGGTGCTAAATAAGGACAAAAACAGAAAACCAAAATATTTCAAATAACTTCTTTTTTATTTTTTCCCGTTATTTGGGTGCAAAATAAGGACAAAAACTGAAAACCAAAATATTTCAAATAACTTTTTTTTTATTTTTTCCAGTTATTTGGGTGCAACATAAGGACAAAAACAGAAAACCAAAATATTTCAAATAACTTTTTTTTTCTTTTTTCCCGTTATTTGGGTGCAAAATAAGGACAAAAATGGAAAACCAAAATATTGCAGATAACTTTTTTTTTATTTTTTCACGTTATTTGGGTGCTAAATAAGGACAAAAACAGAAAACCAAAATATTTCAGATAACTTTTTTTTTCCTTTTTCCCGTTATTTGGGTGCAAAATAAGGACAAAAACAGAAAACCAAAATATTTCAAACAACTTTTGTTTTATTTTTTCCCGTTATTTGGGTGCAAAATAAGGACAAAAACAGAAAACCCAAAAATTTCAAATAACTTTTTATCTCCCGTTATTTGGGTGCAAAATAAGGACAAAAACAGAAAACCCAAAAATTTCAAATAACTTTTTTTTTCTCCCGTTATTTGGGTGCAAAATAAGGACAAAAACAGAAAACCAAAATATTTCAGATAACTTTTTTTTTATTTTTTCCCGTTATTTGGGTGCAAAATAAGGACAAAAATAGAAAACCAAAATATTTCAAATAACTTTTTTTTTATTTTTTCCCGTTATTTGGGTGGAAAATAAGGACAAAAACAGAAAACCAAAATATTTCAAATAACTTTTTTTTTATTTTTTCCCGTTATTTGGGTGCAAAATAAGGACAAAAACAGAAAACCAAAATATTTCAGATAACTTTTTTTCTATTTTTTCCCGTTATTTGGGTGCAAAATAAGGACAAAAACAGAAAACTTAAATATTTAAAATAACTTTTTTTTTATTTTTTCCCGTTATTTGGGTGCAAAATAAGGACAGAAACAGAAAACCAAAATATTACAAATAACTTTTTTTTTATTTTTTCCCGTTATTTGGATGCAAAATAAGGACAAAAACAGAAAACCCAAATATTTCAAATAATTTTTTTTTCCCCCGTTATTTGGGGCAAAATAAGGACAAAAACAGAAAACCAAAATATTTCAGATAACTTTTTTTTTATTTTTTCCCGTTATTTGGGTGCAAAATAAGGACAATAATAGAAAACCAAAATATTTCAAACAACTTTTTTTTTATTTTTTCCCGTTATTTGGGTGGAAAATAAGGACAAAAACAGAAAACTAAAATATTTCAAATAACTTTTTTTTTATTTTTTCCCGTTATTTGGGTGCAAAATAAGGACAAAAACAGAAAACCAAAATATTTGAGATAACTTTTTTTCTATTTTTTCCCGTTATTTGGGTGCAAAATAAGGACAAAAACAGAAAACTTAAATATTTCAAATAACTTTTTTTTAATTTTTTCCCGTTATTTGGGTGCAAAATAAGGACAAAAACAGAACACCAAAATATTTCAAATAACTTTTTTTTTCTTTTCTCCCGTTATTTGGGTGCAAATAAGGACAAAAACAGAAAACTAAAATATTTCATATAACTTTTTTTTTATTTTTTCCCATTATTTGGGCGCAAAATAAGAACAAAAACAGAAAACCAAAATATTTCAAATAATTTTTTTTTTACTTTTTCCCGTTATGTGGGTGCAAAATAAGGACAAAAACAGAAAACCAAAATATTTCAGATAACTTTTTTTTTATTTTTTCCCGTTATTTGGGTGCAAATTAAGGCCAAAAACAGAAAACCAAAATATTTCAGCTAACTTTTTTTTTATTTTATCCCGTTATTTGGGTGCAAAATAAGGACAAAAACAGAAAACCAAAATATTTCAAAAAACTTTTTTTTTATTTTTCCCGTTATTTAGGTGCAAAATAATGACAAAAACAGAAAACCAAAATATTTCAGATAACTTTTTTTTTTATTTTTTCCCGTTATTTGGGTGCAAAATAAGGACAAAAATAGAAAACCAAAATATTTCAAATAACTTTTTTTTTATTTTTTCCCGTTATTTGGGTGGAAAATAAGGACAAAAACAGAAAACCAAAATATTTCAAATAACTTTTTTTTTATTTTTTCCCGTTATTCGGGTGCAAAGTGAGGACAAAAATAGAAAACCAAAATATTTCAGATATCTTTTTTTTTATTTTTTCCCGTTATTTGGGTGCAAAATAAGGACAAAACCAGAAAACCAAAATATTTTAGATAACTTTTTTTTTCGTTGTTCCCGTTATTTGGGTGCAAAATAAGGACAAAAACAGAAAACCAAAATATTTCAAATAACTTTTTTTTAATTTTTTCCCGTCATTTGGGTGCAAAATAAGAACAAAAAAAACAGAAAACCAAAATATTTCAGATAACTTTTTTTTTTATTTTTTTCCGTTATTTGGGTGCAAAATAAGGACAAAAACAGAAAACCAAAATATTTCACATAACTTTTTTTTTATTTTTTCCCGTTATTTGGGTGCAAAATAAGGACAAAAACAGAAAACCAAAATATTTCAGACAACTTTTTTTTCTTTGTTCCCGTTATTTGGGTGCAAAATAAGGACACAAACAGAAAACCAAAATATTTCAAATAACTTTTTTTTTATTTTTTCCCGTTATTTGGGTGCAAAATAAGGACAAAAACAGAAAACCAAAATATTTCAAATAACTTTTTTTTTATTTTTTCCCGTTATTTGGGTGCAAAATAAGGACAAAAACAGAAAACCAAAATATTTCAGATAACTTTTTTTTTTTTTTCCCGTTATTTGGGTGCAAAATAAGGACAAAAAAAACAGAAAACCAAAATATTTCAAATAACTTTTTTTTTATTTTTTCCCGTTATTTGGGTGCAAAATAAGGACAAAAAAACAGAAAACCAAAATATTTCAAATAACTTTTTTTTTTAATTTTTCCCGTTATTTGGGTGGAAAATAAGAACAAAAACAGAAAACCAAAATATTTCAAATAACTTTTTTTTTATTTTTTCCCATTATTTGGGTGCAAAATAAGGACAAAAACAGAAAACCAAAATATTTCAGATAACTTTTTTTTTATTTTTTCCCGTTATTTGGGTGCAAAATAAGGACAAAACCAGAAAACCAAAATATTTTAGATAACTTTTTTTTTCGTTGTTCCCGTTATTTGGGTGCAAAATAAGGACAAAAACAGAAAACCAAAATATTTCAAATAACTTTTTTTTTATTTTTTCCCGTTATTTGGGTGCAAAATAAGGACAAAAACAGAAAACCAAAATATTTCAGATAACTTTTTTTTTTTTTTCCCGTTATTTGGGTGCAAAATAAGGACAAAAAAAACAGAAAACCAAAATATTTCAAATAACTTTTTTTTTATTTTTTCCCGTTATTTGGGTGCAAAATAAGGACAAAAAAACAGAAAACCAAAATATTTCAAATAACTTTTTTTTTTAATTTTTCCCGTTATTTGGGTGGAAAATAAGAACAAAAACAGAAAACCAAAATATTTCAAATAACTTTTTTTTTATTTTTTCCCATTAATTGGGTGCAAAATAAGGACAAAAACAGAAAACCAAAATATTTCAGATAATTTTTTTTTCTTTTTTCCCGTTATTTGGGTGCAAATTAAGGCCAAAAACAGAAAACCAAAATATTTCAGCTAACTTTTTTTTTATTTTATCCCGTTATTTGGGTGCAAAATAAGGACAAAAACAGAAAACCAAAATATTTCAAAAAACTTTTTTTTTATTTTTCCCGTTATTTAGGTGCAAAATAATGACAAAAACAGAAAACCAAAATATTTCATATAACTTTTTTTTTATTTTTTCCCATTATTTGGGCGCAAAATAAGAACAAAAACAGAAAACCAAAATATTTCAAATAATTTTTTTTTTACTTTTTCCCGTTATGTGGGTGCAAAATAAGGACAAAAACAGAAAACCAAAATATTTCAGATAACTTTTTTTTTATTTTTTCCCGTTATTTGGGTGCAAATTAAGGCCAAAAACAGAAAACCAAAATATTTCAGCTAACTTTTTTTTTATTTTATCCCGTTATTTGGGTGCAAAATAAGGACAAAAACAGAAAACCAAAATATTTCAAAAAACTTTTTTTTTATTTTTCCCGTTATTTAGGTGCAAAATAATGACAAAAACAGAAAACCAAAATAATTCAGATAACTTTTTTTTTATTTTTTCCCGTTATTTGGGTGCAAAATAAGGACAAAAATAGAAAACCAAAATATTTCAAATAACTTTTTTTTTATTTTTTCCCGTTATTTGGGTGGAAAATAAGGACAAAAACAGAAAACCAAAATATTTCAAATAACTTTTTTTTTATTTTTTCCCGTTATTCGGGTGCAAAGTGAGGACAAAAATAGAAAACCAAAATATTTCAGATATCTTTTTTTTTATTTTTTCCCGTTATTTGGGTGCAAAATAAGGACAAAACCAGAAAACCAAAATATTTTAGATAACTTTTTTTTTCGTTGTTCCCGTTATTTGGGTGCAAAATAAGGACAAAAACAGAAAACTAAAATATTTCATATAACTTTTTTTTTATTTTTTCCCGTTATTTGGGTGCAAAATAAGGACAGAAGCAGAAAACCAAAATATTACAAATAACTTTTTTTTCTTTTTTCCCGTTATTTGGGTGCAAAATAAGGACAAAAACAGAAAACCAAAATATTTCAAATAACTTTTTTTTTATTTTTTCCCGTTATTTGGGTGCAAAATAAGGACAAAAACAGAAAACCAAAATATTTCAGATAACTTTTTTTTTTTTTTCCCGTTATTTGGGTGCAAAATAAGGACAAAAAAAACAGAAAACCAAAATATTTCAAATAACTTTTTTTTTATTTTTTCCCGTTATTTGGGTGCAAAATAAGGACAAAAAAACAGAAAACCAAAATATTTCAAATAACTTTTTTTTTTAATTTTTCCCGTTATTTGGGTGGAAAATAAGAACAAAAACAGAAAACCAAAATATTTCAAATAACTTTTTTTTTATTTTTTCCCATTATTTGGGTGCAAAATAAGGACAAAAACAGAAAACCAAAATATTTCAGATAACTTTTTTTTTATTTTTTCCCGTTATTTGGGTGCAAAATAAGGACAAAACCAGAAAACCAAAATATTTTAGATAACTTTTTTTTTCGTTGTTCCCGTTATTTGGGTGCAAAATAAGGACAAAAACAGAAAACCAAAATATTTCAAATAACTTTTTTTTTATTTTTTCCCGTTATTTGGGTGCAAAATAAGGACAAAAACAGAAAACCAAAATATTTCAGATAACTTTTTTTTTTTTTCCCGTTATTTGGGTGCAAAATAAGGACAAAAAAAACAGAAAACCAAAATATTTCAAATAACTTTTTTTTTATTTTTTCCCGTTATTTGGGTGCAAAATAAGGACAAAAAAACAGAAAACCAAAATATTTCAAATAACTTTTTTTTTTAATTTTTCCCGTTATTTGGGTGGAAAATAAGAACAAAAACAGAAAACCAAAATATTTCAGCTAACTTTTTTTTTATTTTATCCCGTTATTTGGGTGCAAAATAAGGACAAAAACAGAAAACCAAAATATTTCAAAAAACTTTTTTTTTATTTTTCCCGTTATTTAGGTGCAAAATAATGACAAAAACAGAAAACCAAAATATTTCATATAACTTTTTTTTTATTTTTTCCCATTATTTGGGCGCAAAATAAGAACAAAAACAGAAAACCAAAATATTTCAAATAATTTTTTTTTTACTTTTTCCCGTTATGTGGGTGCAAAATAAGGACAAAAACAGAAAACCAAAATATTTCAGATAACTTTTTTTTTATTTTTTCCCGTTATTTGGGTGCAAATTAAGGCCAAAAACAGAAAACCAAAATATTTCAGCTAACTTTTTTTTTATTTTATCCCGTTATTTGGGTGCAAAATAAGGACAAAAACAGAAAACCAAAATATTTCAAAAAACTTTTTTTTTATTTTTCCCGTTATTTAGGTGCAAAATAATGACAAAAACAGAAAACCAAAATAATTCAGATAACTTTTTTTTTATTTTTTCCCGTTATTTGGGTGCAAAATAAGGACAAAAATAGAAAACCAAAATATTTCAAATAACTTTTTTTTTATTTTTTCCCGTTATTTGGGTGGAAAATAAGGACAAAAACAGAAAACCAAAATATTTCAAATAACTTTTTTTTTATTTTTTCCCGTTATTCGGGTGCAAAGTGAGGACAAAAATAGAAAACCAAAATATTTCAGATATCTTTTTTTTTATTTTTTCCCGTTATTTGGGTGCAAAATAAGGACAAAACCAGAAAACCAAAATATTTTAGATAACTTTTTTTTTCGTTGTTCCCGTTATTTGGGTGCAAAATAAGGACAAAAACAGAAAACCAAAATATTTCAAATAACTTTTTTTTAATTTTTTCCCGTCATTTGGGTGCAAAATAAGAACAAAAAAAACAGAAAACCAAAATATTTCAGATAACTTTTTTTTTTATTTTTTCCCGTTCTTTGGGTGCAAAATAAGGACAAAAACAGAAAACCAAAATATTTCAAATAACTTTTTTTTTATTTTTTCCCGTTATTTGGGTGCAAAATAAGGACAAGAACAGAAAACCAAAATATTTCAGACAACTTTTTTTTCTTTGTTCCCGTTATTTGGGTGCAAAATAAGGACACAAACAGAAAACCAAAATATTTCAAATAACTTTTTTTTTATTTTTTCCCGTTATTTGGGTGCAAAATAAGGACAAAAACAGAAAACCAAAATATTTCAAATAACTTTTTTTTTATTTTTTCCCGTTATTTGGGTGCAAAATAAGGACAAAAACAGAAAACCAAAATATTTCAGATAACTTTTTTTTTTTTTTTCCCGTTATTTTCGTGCAAAATAAGGACAAAAAAAACAGAAAACCAAAATATTTCAAATAACTTTTTTTTTATTTTTTCCCGTTATTTGGGTGCAAAATAAGGACAAAAAAACAGAAAACCAAAATATTTCAAATAACTTTTTTTTTTAATTTTTCCCGTTATTTGGGTGGAAAATAAGAACAAAAACAGAAAACCAAAATATTTCAAATAACTTTTTTTTTTATTTTTTCCCATTATTTGGGTGCAAAATAAGGACAAAAACAGAAAACCAAAATATTTCAGATAACTTTTTTTTCTTTTTTCCCGTTATTTGGGTGCAAAATAAGGACAAAAACAGAAAACTAAAATATTTCATATAACTTTTTTTTTATTTTTTCCCGTTATTTGGGTGCAAAATAAGGACAGAAGCAGAAAACCAAAATATTACAAATAACTTTTTTTTCATTTTTCCCGTTATTTGGGTGCAAAATAAGGACTAAAACAGAAAACTAAAATATTTCGAATAACTTTTTTTTTATTTTTTCCCGTTATTTGGGTGCAAAATAAGGACAAAAACAGAAAACCAAAATATTTCAAATAATTTTTTTTTTACTTTTTCCGGTTATTTGGGTGCAAAATAAGGATAAAAACAGAAAACCAAAATATTTCAAATAACTTTTTTTTTATTTTTTCCCGTTATTTGGGTGCAAAATAAGGACAAAAAACAGAAAACCAAAATATTTCAAATAACTTTTTTTTTATTTTTTCCCGTTATTTGGGTGGAAAATAAGAACAAAAACAGAAAACCAAAATATTTCAAATAACTTTTTTTTTATTTTTTCCCGTTATTTGGGTGCAAAGTAAGGACAAAAACAGAAAACCAAAATATTTCAGATATCTTTTTTTTATTTTTTCCCGTTATTTGGGTGCAAAATAAGGACAAAAACAGAAAACCAAAATATTTTAGATAACTTTTTTTTTCGTTGTTCCCGTTATTTGGGTGCAAAATAAGGACAAAAACAGAAAACCAAAATATTTCAAATACCTTTTTTTTAATTTTTTCCCGTCATTTGGGTGCAAAATAAGAACAAAAAAAAACAGAAAACCAAAATATTTCAGATAACTTTTTTGTTTTTTCCCGTTATTTGGGTGCAAAATAAGGACAAAAACAGAAAACCAAAATATTTCAGATAACTTTTTTTTCTTTGTTCCCGTTATTTGGGTGCAAAATAAGGACAAAAACAGAAAACCAAAATATTTCAAATAACTTTTTTTTTTATTTCTTCCCGTTATTTGGGTGCAAAATAAGGACAAAAAAACAGAAAACGAAAATATTTCAAATAACTTTTTTTTTATTTTTTCCCGTTATTTGGGTGGAAAATAAGAACAAAAACAGAAAACCAAAATATTTCAAATAACTTTTTTTTTATTTTTTCCCGTTATTTGGGTGCAAAATAAGGACAAAAACAGAAAACCAAAATATTTCAGATAACTTTTTTTTTATTTTTTCCCGTTATTTGGGTGTAAAATAAGGACAAAAACAAAAAACCAAAATATTTCAAATAACTTTTTTTTTATTTTTTCCCGTTATTTGGGTGCAAAATAAGGACAAAAACAGAAAACCAAAATATTTTAGATAACTTTTTTTTTCGTTGTTCCCGTTATTTGGGTGCAAAATAAGGACAAAAACAGAAAACCAAAATATTTCAAATAACTTTTTTTTAATTTTTTCCCGTCATTTGGGTGCAAAATAAGAACAAAAAAAAACAGAAAACCAAAATATTTCAGATAACTTTTTTTTTTCCCGTTATTTGGGTGCAAAATAAGGACAAAAACAGAAAACTAAAATATTTCATATAACTTTTTTTTTATTTTTTCCCGTTAATTGGGCGCAAAATAAGGACAAAAACAGAAAACCAAAATATTTCAAATAAGTTTTTTTTTACTTTTTCCTGTTATTTGGGTGCAAAATAAGGACAAAAAACAGAAAACCAAAATATGTCAAATAACTTTTTTTTTATTTTTTCCCGTTATTTGGGTGGAAAATAAGAACAAAAACAGAAAACCAAAATATTTCAAATACCTTTTTTTTTATTTTTTCCCGTTATTTGGGTGCAAAATAAGGACAAAAACAGAAACTAAAATATTTCAGATAACTTTTTTTTAATTTTTTCCCGTCATTTGGGTGCAAAATAAGAACAAAAAAAAACAGAAAACCAAAATATTTCAGATAACTTTTTTTTCTTTGTTCCCGTTATTTGGGTGCAAAATAAGGACAAAAACAGAAAACCAAAATATTTCAAATAACTTTTTTTTAATTTTTTCCCGTTATTTGGGTGCAAAATAAGGACAAAAACAGAAAACCAAAATATTTCAGATAACTTTTTTTTTTTTTTTCCCGTTATTTGGGTGCAAAATAAGGACAAAAAAAACAGAAAACCAAAATATTTCAAATAACTTTTTTTTTATTTTTTCCCGTTATTTGGGTGCAAAATAAGGACAAAAAAACAGAAAAACAAAATATTTCAAATAACTTTTTTTTAAATTTTTCCCGTTATTTGGGTGGAAAATAAGAACAAAAACAGAAAACCAAAATATTTCAAATAACTTTTTTTTTATTTTTTCCCGTTATTTGGGTGCAAAATAAGGACAAAAACAGAAAACCAAAATATTTCAGATAACTTTTTTTTCTTTGTTCCCGTTATTTGGGTGCAAAATAAGGACAAAAACAGAAAACCAAAATATTTCAAATAACTGTTTTTTTATTTTTTCCCGTTATTTGGGTGCAAAATAAGGACAAAAAAAACAGAAAACGAAAATATTTCAAATAACTTTTTTTTTATTTTTTCCCGTTATTTGGGTGGAAAATAAGAACAAAAACAAAAAACCAAAATATTTCAAATACCTTTTTTTTATTTTTTCCCGTTATTTGGGTGCAAAATAAGGACAAAAACAGAAACTAAAATATTTCAGATAATTTTTTTTTTATTTTTTCCCGTTATTTGGGTGCAAAATAAGGACAAAAACAAAAAACCAAAATATTTCAAATACCTTTTTTTTTATTTTTTCCCGTTATTTGGGTACAAAATAAGAACAGAAACAGAAAACCAAAATATTACAAATAACTTTTTTTTCTTTTTTCCCGTTATTTGGGTGCAAAATAAGGACAAAAACAGAAAACTAAAATATTTCATATAACTTTTTTTTAATTTTTTCCCGTTAATTGGGCGCAAAATAAGGACAAAAACAGAAAACCAAAATATTTCAAATAAGTTTTTTTTTACTTTTTCCTGTTATTTGGGTGCAAAATAAGGACAAAAAACAGAAAACCAAAATATGTCAAATAACTTTTTTTTTATTTTTTCCCGTTATTTGGGTGGAAAATAAGAACAAAAACAGAAAACCAAAATATTTCAAAATAACTTTTTTTTTATTTTTTCCCCTTATTTGGGTGCAAAATAAGGACAAAAACAGAAAACCAAAATATTTCAGATCACTTTTTTTTTATTTTTTCCCGTTATTTAGGTGCAAAATAAGGACAAAAACAGAAAACCAAAATATTTCAAATACATTTTTTTTTATTTTTTCCCGTTATTTGGGTGCAAAATAAGGATAAAAACAGAAAACCAAAATATTTCAAATAACTTTTTTTTTATTTTTTCCCGTTATTTGGGTGGAAAATAAGAACAAAAACAGAAAACCAAAATATTTCAGATAACTTTTTTTTTATTTTTTCCCGTTATGTGGGTGCAAAATAAGGACAGAAACATAAAACCAAAATATTTCAAATAACTTTTTTTTTATTTTTTCCCGTTATTTGGGTCCAAAATAAGGACAAAAACGGAAAACCAAAATATTTCAAATAACTTTTTTTTATTTTTTCCCGTTATTTGGGTGCAAAATAAGGATAAAAACAGAAAACCAAAATATTTCAGATAAATTTTTTTTTTATTTTTTCCCGTTATGTGGGTGCAAAATAAGGACAGAAACATAAAACCAAAATATTTCAAATAACTTTTTTTTTATTTTTTCCCGTTATTTGGGTCCAAAATAAGGACAAAAACAGAAAACCAAAATATTTCAGATAACTTTTTTTTCTTTTTCCCGTTATTTGGGTGCAAAATAAGGACAAAAACAGAAAACCAAAATATTTCAAATAACTTTTATTTTATTTTTTCCCGTTATTTGGGTCCAAAATAAGGACAAAAACGGAAAACCAAAATATTTCAAATAACTTTTTTTTATTTTTTCCCGTTATTTGGGTGCAAAATAAGGATAAAAACAGAAAACCAAAATATTTCAGATAAATTTTTTTTTTATTTTTTCCCGTTATTTGGGTGCAAAATAAGGACAAAAACATAAAACTAAAATATTTCAAAAAACTTTTTTTTTATTATTTCCCGTTATTTGGTTGCAAAATAAGGACAAAAACAGAAAACCAAAATATTTCAGATAACTTTTTTTTCTTTTTTCCCGTTATTTGGGTGCAAAATAAGGACAAAAACAGAAAACCAAAATATTTCAAATACCATTTTTTTTCTTTTTTCCCGTTATTTGGGTGCAAAATAAGGACAAAAACAGAAAATCAAAATATTTCAAATAACTTTTTTTTTATTTTTTTCCCGTTTATTGGGTGCAAAATAAGGACAAAAACAGAAAACCAAATTATTTCAAATAACTTTTTTTTTATTTTTTCCCGTTATTTGGGTGCAAAATAAGGATAAAAACAGAAAACCAAAATATTTCAGATAACTTTTTTTTTTTTTTTCCCGTTATTTGGGTGCAAAATAAGGACAAAAACAGAAAACCAAAATTTTTCAAATAACTTTTTTTTTATTTTTTCCCGTTATTTGGGTGCAAAATAAGGACAAAAACAGAAAACCAAAATATTTCAGATAACTTTTTTTTTCTTTTTTCCCGTTATTTTGGTGCAAAATAAGGACAAAAACAGAAAATCAAAATATTTCAAATAACTTTTTTTTTATTTTTTTCCCGTTTATTGGGTGCAAAATAAGGACAAAAACAGAAAACCTAATTATTTCAAATAACTTTTTTTTTATTTTTTCCCGTTATTTAGGTGCAAAATAAGGACAAAAATAGAAAACCAAAATATTTCATATTACTTTTTTTTTATTTTTTCCCGTTATTTGGATGCAAAATAAGGACGAAAACAGAAAACCAAAATATTTCAGATAACTTTTTTTTTCTTTTTTTCCCGTTATTTGGGTGCAAAATAAGGACAACAACAGAAAACCAAAATATTTCAGATAACTTTTTTTTTATTTTTTCCAGTTATTTGGGTGCAACATAAGGACAAAAATAGAAAACCAAAATATTTCATATTACTTTTTTTTTAATTTTCCCGTTATTTAGGTGCAAAATAAGGACAAAAATAAAAAACCAAAATATTTCGTATTACTTTTTTTTTAATTTTTCCCGTTATTTGGGTGCAAAATAAGGACGAAAACAGAAAACCAAAATATTTCAGATAACTTTTTTTTTTATTTTTTCCAGTTATTTGGGTGCAACATAAGGACAAAAACAGAAAACCAAAATATTTCAAATAACTTTTTTTTTCTTTTTTATCGTTATTTGGGTGCAAAATAAGGACAAAAACAGAAAACCAAAATATTTCAAATAACTTTTTTTTATTTCTTCCCTTTATTTAGGTGCAAAATAAGGACAAAAACAGAAAACCAAATTATTTCAGATAACTTTTTTTTTATTTTTTCCCGTTATTTGGGTGCAAAATAAGGACAAAAACAGAAAACCAAAATATTTCAAATAACTTTTTTTTTATTTTTTCCCGTTATTTAGGTGCAAAATAAGGACAAAAACAGAAAACTAATATATATCAAATAACTTTTTTTTTCTTTTTTCCCGTTATTTGGGTGCAAAGTAAGGACAAAAACAGAAAACCAAAATATTGCACATAACTTTTTTTTTATTTTTTCCCGTTATTTGGCTGCAAAATAAGGACAAAAACAGAAAACCAAAATATTTTAGATAACTTTTTTTTTCTTTTTTCCCGTTATTTGGGTGCAAAATAAGGACAAAAATACAAAACTAAAATTTTTCAAATAACTTTTTTTAAATTTTTTTCCGTTATTTGGGTGCAAAATAAGGACAAAAACAGAAAAAAAAAATATTTCAGATAACTTTTTTTTTCTTTTTTCCCGTTATTTGGGTGCAAAATAAGGACAAAAACAGAAAACCAAAATATTTCAGATAACTTTTTTTTTATTTTGTCCCGTTATTTAGGTGCAAAATTAGGACAAAAACAGAAAACCAAAATATTTCAGATAACTTTTTTTATTTTTTCCCGTTATTTGGGTGCAAAATAAGGACAAAAACAGAAAACCAAAATATTTCAAATAACTTTTTTTTTATTTTTTCCCGTTATTTAGGTGCAAAATAAGGACAAATACAGAAAACCAAAATATTTGAGATAACTTTTTTTTTTATTTTTTCCCTTTATTTGGGTGCAAAATAAGGACAAAAACAGAAAACCAAAATATTTCAAATAACTTTTATTTTATTTTTTCCCGTTATTTGGGTGCAAAATAAGGACAAAAACAGAAAACCAAAATATTTCAAATAACTTTTTTTTATTTTTTCCCGTTATTTGGGTGCAAAATAAGGATAAAAACAGAAAACCAAAATATTTCAGATAAATTTTTTTTTTATTTTTTCCCGTTATTTGGGTGCAAAATAAGGACAAAAACATAAAACTAAAATATTTCAAAAAACTTTTTTTTTATTTTTTCCCGTTATTTGGTTGCAAAATACGGACAAAAACAGAAAACCAAAATATTTCAGATAACTTTTTTTTCTTTTTTCCCGTTATTTGGGTGCAAAATAAGGACAAAAACAGAAAACCAAAATATTTCAAATACCATTTTTTTTCTTTTTTCCCGTTATTTGGGTGCAAAATAAGGACAAAAACAGAAAATCAAAATATTTCAAATAACTTTTTTTTTATTTTTTTCCCGTTTATTGGGTGCAAAATAAGGACAAAAACAGAAAACCAAATTATTTCAAATAACTTTTTTTTTATTTTTTCCCGTTATTTGGGTGCAAAATAAGGATAAAAACAGAAAACCAAAATATTTCAGATAACTTTTTTTTCTTTTTTCCCGTTATTTGGGTGCAAAATAAGGACAAAAACAGAAAACCAAAATTTTTCAAATAACTTTTTTTTTATTTTTTCCCGTTATTTGGGTGCAAAATAAGGACAAAAACAGAAAACCAAAATATTTCAGATAACTTTTTTTTTCTTTTTTCCCGTTATTTTGGTGCAAAATAAGGACAAAAACAGAAAATCAAAATATTTCAAATAACTTTTTTTTTATTTTTTTCCCGTTTATTGGGTGCAAAATAAGGACAAAAACAGAAAACCTAATTATTTCAAATAACTTTTTTTTTATTTTTTCCCGTTATTTAGGTGCAAAATAAGGACAAAAATAGAAAACCAAAATATTTCATATTACTTTTTTTTTATTTTTTCCCGTTATTTGGATGCAAAATAAGGACGAAAACAGAAAACCAAAATATTTCAGATAACTTTTTTTTTCTTTTTTTCCCGTTATTTGGGTGCAAAATAAGGACAACAACAGAAAACCAAAATATTTCAGATAACTTTTTTTTTATTTTTTCCAGTTATTTGGGTGCAACATAAGGACAAAAATAGAAAACCAAAATATTTCATATTACTTTTTTTTTAATTTTCCCGTTATTTAGGTGCAAAATAAGGACAAAAATAAAAAACCAAAATATTTCGTATTACTTTTTTTTTAATTTTTCCCGTTATTTGGGTGCAAAATAAGGACGAAAACAGAAAACCAAAATATTTAAGATAACTTTTTTTTTCTTTTTTTCCCGTTATTTGGGTGCAAAATAAGGACAAAAACAGAAAACCAAAATATTTCAGATAACTTTTTTTTTATTTTTTCCAGTTATTTGGGTGCAACATAAGGACAAAAATAGAAAACCAAAATATTTCAGATAACTTTTTTTTTATTTTTTATCGTTATTTGGGTGCAAAATAAGGACAAAAACAGAAAACCAAAATATTTCAAATAACTTTTTTTTATTTCTTCCCTTTATTTAGGTGCAAAATAAGGACAAAAACAGAAAACCAAATTATTTCAGATAACTTTTTTTTTATGTTTTCCCGTTATTTGGGTGCAAAATAAGGACAAAAACAGAAAACCAAAATATTTCAAATAACTTTTTTTTTATTTTTTCCCGTTATTTAGGTGCAAAATAAGGACAAAAACAGAAAACTAAAATATTTCAAATAACTTTTTTTTTCTTTTTTCCCGTTATTTGGGTGCAAAGTAAGGACAAAAACAGAAAACCAAAATATTGCACATAACTTTTTTTTTATTTTTTCCCGTTATTTGGCTGCAAAATAAGGACAAAAACAGAAAACCAAAATATTTTAGATAACTTTTTTTTTCTTTTTTCCCGTTATTTGGGTGCAAAATAAGGACAAAAATACAAAACCAAAATTTTTCAAATAACTTTTTTTAAATTTTTTTCCGTTATTTGGGTGCAAAATAAGGACAAAAACAGAAAAAAAAAATATTTCAGATAACTTTTTTTTTCTTTTTTCCCGTTATTTGGGTGCAAAATAAGGACAAAAACAGAAAACCAAAATATTTCAGATAACTTTTTTTTTATTTTGTCCCGTTATTTAGGTGCAAAATTAGGACAAAAACAGAAAACCAAAATATTTCAGATAACTTTTTTTATTTTTTCCCGTTATTTGGGTGCAAAATAAGGACAAAAACAGAAAACCAAAATATTTCAAATAACTTTTTTTTTATTTTTTCCCGTTATTTAGGTGCAAAATAAGGACAAATACAGAAAACCAAAATATTTCAGATAACTTTTTTTTTTATTTTTTCCCTTTATTTGGGTGCAAAATAAGGACAAAAACAGAAAACCAAAATATTTCAAATAACTTTTATTTTATTTTTTCCCGTTATTTGGGTGCAAAATAAGGACAAAAACGGAAAACCAAAATATTTCAAATAACTTTTTTTTATTTTTTCCCGTTATTTGGGTGCAAAATAAGGACAAAAACAGAAAACCAAAATATTTCAGATAAATTTTTTTTTTATTTTTTCCCGTTATGTGGGTGCAAAATAAGGACAGAAACATAAAACCAAAATATTTCAAATAACTTTTTTTTTATTTTTTCCCGTTATTTGGTTGCAAAATAAGGACAAAAACAGAAAACCAAAATATTTCAGATAACTTTTTTTTCTTTTTCCTGTTATTTGGGTGCAAAATAAGGACAAAAACAGAAAACCAAAATATTTCAAATAACTTTTATTTTATTTTTTCCCGTTATTTGGGTCCAAAATAAGGTCAAAAACGGAAAACCAAAATATTTCAAATAACTTTTTTTTATTTTTTCCCGTTATTTGGGTGCAAAATAAGGATAAAAACAGAAAACCAAAATATTTCAGATAAATTTTTTTTTTATTTTTTCCCGTTATTTGGGTGCAAAATAAGGACAAAAACATAAAACTAAAATATTTCAAAAAACTTTTTTTTTATTTTTTCCCGTTATTTGGGTGCAAAATAAGGATAAAAACAGAAAACCAAAATATTTCAAATACCATTTTTTTTCTTTTTTCCCTTTATTTGGGTGCAAAATAAGGACAAAAACAGAAAATCAAAATATTTCAAATAACTTTTTTTTTATTTTTTTCCCGTTTATTGGGTGCAAAATAAGGACAAAAACAGAAAACCAAATTATTTCAAATAACTTTTTTTTCTTTTATCCCGTTATTTGGGTGCAAAATAAGGATAAAAACACAAAACCAAAACATTTCAGATAAATTTTTTTTTTATTTTTTCCCGTTATTTGGGTGCAAAATAAGGACAAAAACATAAAACTAAAATATTTCAAAAAACTTTTTTTTTATTTTTTCCCGTTATTTGGGTGCAAAATAAGGATAAAAACAGAAAACCAAAATATTTCAGATAACTTTTTTTTCTTTTTTCCCGTTATTTGGGTGCAAAATAAGGACAAAAACAGAAAACCAAAATTTTTCAAATAACTTTTTTTTTATTTTTTCCCGTTATTTGGGTGCAAAATAAGGACAAAAACAGAAAACCAAAATATTTCAGATAACTTTTTTTTTCTTTTTTCCCGTTATTTTGGTGCAAAATAAGGACAAAAACAGAAAATCAAAATATTTCAAATAACTTTTTTTTTATTTTTTTCCCGTTTATTGGGTGCAAAATAAGGACAAAAACAGAAAACCTAATTATTTCAAATAACTTTTTTTTTATTTTTTCCCGTTATTTAGGTGCAATATAAGGACAAAAATAGAAAACCAAAATATTTCATATTACTTTTTTTTTATTTTTTCCCGTTATTTGGATGCAAAATAAGGACGAAAACAGAAAACCAAAATATTTCAGATAACTTTTTTTTTCTTTTTTTCCCGTTATTTGGGTGCAAAATAAGGACAACAACAGAAAACCAAAATATTTCAGATAACTTTTTTTTTATTTTTTCCAGTTATTTGGGTGCAACATAAGGACAAAAATAGAAAACCAAAATATTTCATATTACTTTTTTTTTAATTTTCCCGTTATTTGGGTGCAAAATAAGGACGAAAACAGAAAACCAAAATATTTCAAATAACTTTTTTTTTCTTTTTTCCCGTTATTTGGGTGCAAAATAAAGACAAAAACAGAAAACCAAAATATTTCAGATAACTTTTTTTTTCTTTTTTCCCGTTATTTGGGTGCAAAATAAGGCCAAAAACAGAAAACCAAAATATTTCAGATAACTTTTTTTTTATTATTTCACGTTATTTGGGTGCAAAATAAGGACAAAAACAGAAAACCAAAATATTTCAATTAACTTTTTTTTTTCTTTTTTCCCGTTATTTGGGTGCAAAATAAGGACAAAAACAGAAAACCAAAATATTTCAAATAACTTTTTTTTTATTTGTTCCCGTTATTTAGCTGCAAAATAAGGACAAAAACAGAAAACCAAAATATTTCAGAGAACTTTCTTTATTTTTTCCCGTTATTTGGGTGCAAAATAAGGACAAAAACAGAAAACCAAAATATTTCAGATAATTTTTTTCAATTTTTCCCGTTATTTGGGTGCAAAATAAGGACAAAAACCGAAAACCAGTATATTTCAGATAACTTTTTTTTTATTTTTTCCCGTTATTTGGGTGCAAAATAAGGACAAAAACAGAAAACCAAAATATTTCAGATAACTTTTTTTTGCTTTTTTCCCGTTATTTTGGTGCAAAATAAGGACAAAAACAGATAATCAAAATATTTCAAATAACTTTTTTTTTATTTTTTCCCGTTTTTTGGGTGCAAAATAAGGACAAAAACAGAAAACCAAATTATTTCAAATAACTTTTTTTTTATTTTTTCCCGTTATTTAGGTGCAAAATAAGGACAAAAATAAAAAACCAAAATATTTCATATTACTTTTTTTTTAATTTTTCCCGTTATTTGGGTGCAAAATAAGGACGAAAACAGAAAACCAAAATATTTCAGATAACTTTTTTTTTCTTTTTTTCCCGTTATTTGGGTGCAAAATAAGGACAAAAACAGAAAACCAAAATATTTCAGATAACTTTTTTTTTATTTTTTCCAGTTATTTGGGTGCAACATAAGGACAAAAATAGAAAACCAAAATATTTCAAATAACTTTTTTTTTCTTTTTTATCGTTGTTTGAGTGCAAAATAAGGACAAAAACAGAAAACCAAAATATTTCAAATAACTTTTTTTTATTTCTTCCCTTTATTTAGGTGGAAAATAAGGACAAAAACAGAAAACCAAAATATTTCAGATAACTTTTTTTTTATTTTTTCCCGTTATTTGGGTGCAAAATAAGGACAAAAACAGAAAACCAAAATATTTCAAATAACTTTTTTTTTATTTTTTCTCGTTATTTAGGTGCAAAATAAGGACAAAAACAGAAAACTAAAATATTTCAAATAACTTTTTTTTTCTTTTTTCCCGTTATTTGGGTGCAAAGTAAGGACAAAAACAGAAAACCAAAATATTGCACATAACTTTTTTTTTATTTTTTCCCGTTATTTGGGTGCAAAATAAGGACAAAAATAGAAAACCAAAATATTTCAGATAACTTTTTTTTTATTTTGTCCCGTTATTTAGGTGCAAAATTAGGACAAAAACAGAAAACCAAAATATTTCAGATAACTTTTTTTTATTTTTTCCCGTTATTTGGGTGCAAAATAAGGACAAAAACAGAAAACCAAAATATTTCAAATAACTTTTTTTTTATTTTTCCCCGTTATTTAGGTGCAAAATAAGGACAAATATAGAAAACCAAAATATTTCAGATAACTTTTTTTTTTATTTTTTCCCTATATTTGGGTGCAAAATAAAGACAAAAACAGAAAACCAAAATATTTCAAATAACTTTTATTTTATTTTTTCCCGTTATTTGGGTGCAAAATAAGGACAAAAACGGAAAACCAAAATATTTCAAATAACTTTTTTTTATTTTTTCCCGTTATTTGGGTGCAAAATAAGGACAAAAACAGAAAACCAAAATATTTCAGATAAATTTTTTTTTTATTTTTTCCCGTTATGTGGGTGCAAAATAAGGACAGAAACATAAAACCAAAATATTTCAAATAACTTTTTTTTTATTTTTTCCCGTTATTTGGTTGCAAAATAAGGACAAAAACAGAAAACCAAAATATTTCAGATAACTTTTTTTTCTTTTTTCCCGTTATTTGGGTGCAAAATAAGGACAAAAACAGAAAACCAAAATATTTCAAATAACTTTTATTTTATTTTTTCCCGTTATTTGGGTCCAAAATAAGGACAAAAACGGAAAACCAAAATATTTCAAATAACTTTTTTTTATTTTTTCCCGTTATTTGGGTGCAAAATAAGGATAAAAACAGAAAACCAAAATATTTCAGATAAATTTTTTTTTTATTTTTTCCCGTTATTTGGGTGCAAAATAAGGACAAAAACATAAAACTAAAATATTTCCAAAAACTTTTTTTTTATTTTTTCCCGTTATTTGGTTGCAAAATAAGGACAAAAACAGAAAACCAAAATATTTCAGATGACTTTTTTTTCTTTTTTCCCGTTATTTGGGTGCAAAATAAGGACAAAAACAGAAAACCAAAATATTTCAAATACCATTTTTTTTCTTTTTTCCCATTATTTGGGTGCAAAATAAGGACAAAAACAGAAAACCAAAATATTTCAAATAACTTTTTTTCCCCGTTATTTGGGTGCAAAATATGGATAAAAACAGAAAACCAAAATATTTCAGAGAACTTTTTTTTATTTTTTCCCGTTATTTGGGTGCAAAATAAGGACAAAAACAGAAAACCAAAATATTTCAAATAACTTTTTTTTTTTTTTTCCCGTTATTTGGGTGCAAAATAAGGGCAAAAACAGAAAACCAAAATATTTCAGGTAACTTTTTTTCATTTTTTCCCGTTATTTGGGTGCAAAATAAGGACAAAAACAGAAAACCAAAATATTTCAGATAACTTTTTTTTTCTTTTTTCCCGTTATTTTGGTGCAAAAGAAGGACAAAAACAGAAAATCAAAATATTTCAAATAACTTTTTTTTTATTTTTTCCCGTTTTTTGGGTGCAAAATAAGGATAAAAACAGAAAACCAAAATATTTCAAATAACTTTTTTTTTATTTTTTCCCGTTATTTAGGTGCAAAATAAGGACAAAAATAAAAAACCAAAATATTGCACATAACTTTTTTTTTATTTTTTCCCGTTATTTGGCTGCAAAATAAGGACAAAAACAGAAAACCAAAATATTTTAGATAACTTTTTTTTTCTTTTTTCCCGTTATTTGGGTGCAAAATAAGGACAAAAACACAAAACCAAAATTTTTCAAATAACTTTTTTTTTATTTTTTCCTGTTATTTGGGTGCAAAATAAGGACAAAAACAGAAAACCAAAATATTTCAGATAACTTTTTTTTTCTTTTTTCCCGTTATTTTGGTGCAAAATAAGGACAAAAACAGAAAATCAAAATATTTCAAATAACTTTTTTTTTATTTTTTTCCCGTTTATTGGGTGCAAAATAAGGACAAAAACAGAAAACCAAATTATTTCAAATAACTTTTTTTTTATTTTTTCCCGTTATTTAGGTGCAAAATAAGGACAAAAATAGAAAACCAAAATATTTCATAATACTTTTTTTTTATTTTTTCCCGTTATTTGGGTGCAAAATAAGGACGAAAACAGAAAACCAAAATATTTCAGATAACTTTTTTTTTCTTTTTCTCCCGTTATTTGGGTGCAAAATAAGGACAAAAACAGAAAACCAAAATATTTCAGATAACTTTTTTTTTATTTTTTCCAGTTATTTGGGTGCAACATAAGGACAAAAATAGAAAACCAAAATATTTCATATTACTTTTTTTTTAATTTTTCCCTTTATTTGGGTGCAAAATAAGGACGAAAACAGAAAACCAAAATATTTCAAATAACTTTTTTTTTCTTTTTTCCCGTTATTTGGGTGCAAAATAAAGACAAAAACAGAAAACCAAAATATTTCAGATAACTTTTTTTTTCTTTTTTCCCGTTATTTGGGTGCAAAATAAAGCCAAAAACAGAAAACCAAAATATTTCAGATAACTTTTTTTTTATTATTTCACGTTATTTGGGTGCAAAATAAGGACAAAAACAGAAAACCAAAATATTTCAATTAACTTTTTTTTATCTTTTTTCCCGTTATTTGGGTGCAAAATAAGGACAAAAACAGAAAACCAAAATATTTCAAATAACTTTTTTTTTATTTTTTCCCGTTATTTAGCTGCAAAATAAGGACAAAAACAGAA
>OZ010645.1:36063844-36089851 GCA_963932195.1 Empis livida
ACCCAAATAACGGGAAAAACGAAAAAAAAGTTATCTGAAATATTTTGGTTTTCTGTTTTTGTCCTTATTTTGCACCCAAATAACGGGAAAAAATAAAAAAAATATTTTGGTTTTCCGTTTTTGTCCTTATTTTGCACCCAAATAACGGCAAAAAATAAAATAAAAGTTATTTGAAATATTTTAGTTTTCTGCTTTTGTCCTTATTTTGCACCCAAATAACGGGAAAAAATAAAAAAAAAGTTATTTGAAATATTTTGGTTTTCTGTTTTTGTCCTTATTTTGCACCCAAATAACGGGAAAAAATAACAAAAAAAAGTTATCTGAAATATTTTGGTTTTTTTTCTTTTGTCCTTATTTTGCACCCAAATAACGGGAAAAAATAAAAAAAAACTTATCTGAAATATTTTGGTTTTCTATTTTTGTCTTTATTTTGCACCCACATAACGGGAAAAAAGAAAAAAAAAGTTATTTGAAATATTTTGGTTTTCTGTTTTTGTCCTTATTTTGCATACAAATAACGGCAAAAAATAAAAAAAAAGTTATTTGAAATAATTTGGTTTTTTGTTTTTGTCCTTATTTTGCACCCAAAAAACGGGAAAAAATAAAAAAAAAGTTATTTGAAATATTTTGGTTTTCTGTTTTTGTCCTTATTTTGCACCCAAATAACGGGAAAAAAGAAAAAAAAGTTATTTGAAATATTTTGGTTTTTTGTTTTTGTCCTTATTTTGCACCCAAATAACGGGAAAAAATAAAAAAAAAGTTATCTGAAATATTTTGGTTTTCTGTTTTTGTCCTTATTTTGCAACCAAATAACGGGAAAAAATAAAAAAAAAGTTATTTGAAATATTTTGGTTTTATGTTTTTGTCCTTATTTTGCACCCAAATAACGTGAAAAAATAAAAAAAATTATCTGAAATATTTTGGTTTTCTCTTTTTGTCCTTTTTTTGCACCCAAATAACGGGAAAAAATAAAAAAAAGTTATTTGAAATATTTTGGTTTTCCGTTTTTGTCCTTATTTTGCACCCAAATAACGGGAAAAAATAAAATAAAAGTTATTTGAAATATTTTGGTTTTTTGTTTTTGTCCTTATTTTGCACCCAAATAACGGGAAAAAATAAAATAAAAGTTATTTGAAATATTTTGGTTTTCTGTTTTTGTCCTTATTTTGCACCCAAATAACGGTAAAAATGAAAAAAAATGTATTTGAAATATTTTGGTTTTCTGTTTTTGTCCTTATTTTGCACCCAAATAACGGGAAAACCGAAAAAAAAGTTATCTGAAATATTTTGGTTTTCTGTTTTTGTCCTTATTTTGCACCCAAATAACGGGAAAAAATAAAAAAAATATTTTGGTTTTCCGTTTTTGTCCTTATTTTGCACCCTAATAACCGGAAAAAATAAAAAAAAAGTTATTTGAAATATTTTGGTTTTCTGTTTTTGTCCTTATTTTGCACCCAAATAACGGGAAAAAATAAAAAAAAAGTTATCTGAAATATTTTGGTTTTCTGTTTTTGTCCTTATTTTGCACCCATATAACGGGAAAAAAGAAAAAAAATTTTTTTTGAAATATTTTGGTTTTCTGTTTTTGTCCTTATGTTGCACCCAAATAACTGGAAAAAATAAAAAAAAAGTTATCGGAAATATATTGGTTTTCTGTTTTTGTCCTTATTTTGCACCCAAATAACGGGAAAAAAAGAAAAAAAAAGTTATCTGAAATATTTTGGTTTTCTGTTTTCGTCCTTATTTTGCACCCAAATAACGGGAAAAAAATAAAAAAAATGTTATTTGAAATATTTTGATTTTCTGTTTTTGTCCTTATTTTGCACCCAAATAACGGGAAAAAAGAAAAAAAAAGTTATCTGAAATATTTTGGTTTTCTGTTTTTGTCCTTATTTTGCACCCAAATAACGGGAAAAAATAAAAAAAAAGTTATCTGAAATATATTGGTTTTCTGTTTTTGTCCTTATTTTGCACCCAAATAACGGGAAAAAGAAAAAAAAAGTTATTTGAAATATTTTGGTTTTCTGTTTTTGTCCTTATATTGCACCCAAATAACGGGAAAAAAGAAAAAAAAAGTTATCTGAAATATTTTGGTTTTCTGTTTTTGTCCTTATTTTGCACCCAAATAACGGGAAAAAATAAAAAAAAAGTTATTTGAAATAATTTGGTTTTCTGTTTTTGTCCTTATTTTGCACCCAAAAAACGGGAAAAAAATAAAAAAAATGTTATTTGAAATATTTTGATTTTCTGTTTTTGTCCTTATTTTGCACCCAAATAACGGGAAAAAAGAAAAAAAAAGTTATCTGAAATATTTTGGTTTTTTGTTTTTGTCCTTATTTTGCACCCAAAAAAAGGGAAAAAATAAAAAAAAAGTAATTTGAAATATTTTGGTTTTCTATTTTTGTCCTTATTTTGCACCTACATAACGGGAAAAAATAAAAAACAAGTTATTTGAAATAATTTGGTTTTCTGTTTTTGTCCTTATTTTGCACCCAAATAACGGGAAAAAAGAAAAAAAAAGTTATTTGAAATATTTTGGTTTTCTGTTTTTGTCCTTATTTTGCACCCAAATAACGGGGAAAAATAAAAAAAAAGTTATCTGAAATATATTGGTTTTCTGTTTTTGTCCTTATTTTGCACCCAAATAACGGGAAAAAAGAAAAAAAAAGTTATTTGAAATATTTTGGTTTTCTGTTTTTGTCCTTATATTGCACCCAAATAACGGGAAAAAATAAAAAAAAAAGTTACCTGAAATATTTTGGTTTTCTGTTTTTGTCCTTATTTTACACCCAAATAACGGGAAAAATTAAAAAAAAAGTTATTTGAAATATTTTGGTTTTCTATTTCTGTCCTTATTTTGCACCCAAAAATCGGGAAAAAAATAAAAAAAATGTTATTTGAAATATTTTGATTTTCTGTTTTTGTCCTTATTTTGCACCCAAATAACGGGAAAAAAGAAAAAAAAAGTTATCTGAAATATTTTGGTTTTCTGTTTTTGTCCTTATTTTGCACCCATATAACGGGAAAAAAGAAAAAAAAAATTTTTTGAAATATTTTGGTTTTCTGTTTTTCCCCCTTATGTTGCACCCAAATAACTGGAAAAAATAAAAAAAAAGTTATCGGAAATATATTGGTTTTCTGTTTTTGTCCTTATCTTGCACCCAAATAACGGGAAAAAAAGAAAAAAAAAGTTATCTGAAATATTTTGGTTTTCTGTGTTCGTCCTTATTTTGCACCCAAATAACGGCAACAAATAAAAAAAAGTTATTTGAAATAATTTGGTTTTTTGTTTTTGTCCTTATTTTGCACCCAAAATACGGGAAAAAAGAAAAAAAAAGGTATTTGAAATATTTTGGTTTTCTGTTTTTGTCCTTATTTTGCACCCAAATAACGGGAAAAACGAAAAAAAAGTTATCTGAAATATTTTGGTTTTCTGTTTTTGTCCTTATTTTGCAACCAAATAACGGGAAAAAATAAAAAAAAAGTTATTTGAAATATTTTGGTTTTATGTTTTTGTCCTTATTTTGCACCCAAATAACGGGAAAAAATAAAAAAAAAGTTATCTGAAATATTTTGGTTTTCTGTTTTTGTCCTTATTTTGCACCCAAATAACGGGAAAAAATAAAAAAAAGTTATTTGAAATATTTTGGTTTTCCGTTTTTGTCCTTATTTTGCACCCAAATAACGGGAAAAAATAAAATAAAAGTTATTTGAAATATTTTGGTTTTCTGCTTTTGTTCTTATTTTGCACCCAAATAACGGGAATAAATACAAAAAAAGTTATCTGAAATATTTTGGTTTTTTGTTTTTGTCCTTATTTTGCACCCAAATAACGGGAAAAAATAAAAAAAACTTATCTGAAATATTTTGGTTTTCTGTTTTTGTCTTTATTTTGCACCCAAATAACGGGAAAAAAGAAAAAAAAAGTTATTTGAAATATTTTGGTTTTCTGTTTTTGTCCTTATTTTGCACCCAAATAACGGGAAAAAATAAAAAAAAAGTTACCTGAAATATTTTGGTTTTCTGTTTTTGTCCTTATTTTGCACCCAAATAACGGGAAAAAAAAAAAAGTTAGTTGAAATATTTTGGTTTTCTATTGCTGTCCTTATTTTGCACCCAAATAACGCAAAAAATAAAAAAAAAGTTATTTGAAATATTTAAAATAAAAAAAAAGTTATTTGAAATATAAGAAAAAAAAAGTTATCTGAAATATTTTGGTTTTTTGTTTTTGTCCTTATTTTGCACCCAAAAAACGGGAAAAAATAAAAAAAAAGTTATTTGAAATATTTTGGTTTTCTGTTTTTGTCCTTATTTTGCACCCAAATAACGGGAAAAAATAAAAAAAAAGTTATTTGAAATATTTTGGTTTTCTGTTTTTGTCCTTATTTTGCAACCAAATAACGGGAAAAAATAAAAAAAAAGTTATTTGAAATATTTTGGTTTTATGTTTTTGTCCTTATTTTGCACCCAAATAACGCAAAAAATAAAAAAAAAAGGTATCTGAAATATTTTGGTTTTCTGTTTTTATCCTTATTTTGAACCCAAATAACAGGAAAAAATAAAAATAAAGTTATCTGAAATATTTTGGTTTTCTGTTTTTGTCCTTATTTTGCACCTAAATAACGGGGCAAAATAAAAAAAAAGTTATCTGAAATATTTTGGTTTTCTGTTTTTGTCCTTATTTTGCACCTAAATAACGGGACAAAATAAAAAAAAAGTTATCTGAAATATTTTGGTTTTCTGTTTTTGTCCTTATTTTGCACCCAAATAACGGGAAAAAAGAAAAAAAAAGTTATCTGAAATATTTTGGTTTTCTGTTTTTGTCCTTATTTTGCACCCAAATAACGGGAAAAAATAAAAAAAAAGTTATCTGAAATATTTTGGTTTTCTGTTTTTGTTTTTATTTTGCACCCAAATAACGGGAAAAAAGAAAAAAAAAGTTATTTGAAATATTTTGGTTTTCTGTTTTTGTCCGTATTTTGCACCCAAATAACGGGAAAAAATAAAAAAAAAAGTTACCTGAAATATTTTGGTTTTCTGTTTTTGTCCTTATTTTGCACCCAAATAACGGCAAAAAATAAAAAAAAAGTTATTTGAAATAATTTGGTTTTTTGTTTTTGTCCTTATTTTGCACCCAAAAAACGGGAAAAAATAAAAAAAAAGTTATTTGAAATATTTTGCTTTTCTGTTTTTGTCCTTATTTTGCACCCAAATAACGGGAAAAAAGAAAAAAAAGTTATTTGAAATATTTTGGTTTTCTGCATTTGTCCTTATTTTGCACCCAAATAATGGGAAAAAAGAAAAAAAAAGGTATTTGAAATATTTTGGTTTTCTGTTTTTGTCCTTATTTTGCACCCAAATAACGTGAAAAAATAAAAAAAAAATTTATCTGAAATATTTTGGTTTTCTGTTTTTGTCCTTATTTTGCACCCAAATAACGGGAAAAAATAAAAAAAATTTATTTGAAATATTTTGGTTTTTCGTTTTTGTCCTTATTTTGGACCCAAATAACGGGAAAAAATAAAATAAAAGTTATTTGAAATATTTTGGTTTTCTGTTTTTGTCCTTATTTTGTACCCAAACAACGGGAAAAAAGAAAAAAAAGTTATCTGAAATATTTTGGTTTTCTGTTTTTGTGCTTATTTTGCAACCAAATAACGGGAAAAAATAAAAAAAAAAGTTATTTGAAATATTTTGGTTTTATGTTTTTGTCCTTATTTTGCACCCAAATAACGGGAAAAAATAAAAAAAAAATTTATCTGAAATATTTTGGTTTTCTGTTTTTGTCCTTATTTTGCACCCAAATAACGGGAAAAAATAAAAAAAAGTTATTTGAAATATTTTGGTTTTCTGTTTTTCTCCTTATTTTGCACCCAAATAACGGGAAAAAAGAAAAAAAAGTTATTTGAGATATTTTGGTTTTCTGTTTTTGTCCTTATTTTGCACCCAAATAACGGTAAAAATGAAAAAAAAATGTATTTGAAATATTTTGGTTTTCTGTTTTTGTCCTTATTTTGCACCCAAATAACGGGAAAAACGAAAAAAAAGTTATCTGAAATATTTTGGTTTTCTGTTTTTGTCCTTATTTTGCACCCAAATAACGGGAAAAAATAAAAAAAATATTTTGGTTTTCCGTTTTTGTCCTTATTTTGCACCCAAATAACGGCAAAAAATAAAATAAAAGTTATTTGAAATATTTTAGTTTTCTGCTTTTGTCCTTATTTTGCACCCAAATAACGGGAAAAAATAAAAAAAAAGTTATTTGAAATATTTTGGTTTTCTGTTTTTGTCCTTATTTTGCACCCAAATAACGGGAAAAAATAAAAAAAAAGTTATCTGAAATATTTTGGTTTATTTTTTTTGTCCTTATTTTGCACCCAAATAACGGGAAAAAATAAAAAAAAACTTATCTGAAATATTTTGGTTTTCTATTTTTGTCTTTATTTTGCACCCACATAACGGGAAAAAAGAAAAAAAAAGTTATTTGAAATATTTTGGTTTTCTGTTTTTGTCCTTATTTTGCATACAAATAACGGCAAAAAATAAAAAAAAAGTTATTTGAAATAATTTGGTTTTTTGTTTTTGTCCTTATTTTGCACCCAAAAAACGGGAAAAAATAAAAAAAAAGTTATTTGAAATATTTTGGTTTTCTGTTTTTGTCCTTATTTTGCACCCAAATAACGGGAAAAAAGAAAAAAAAGTTATTTGAAATATTTTGGTTTTTTGTTTTTGTCCTTATTTTGCACCCAAATAACGGGAAAAAATAAAAAAAAAGTTATCTGAAATATTTTGGTTTTCTGTTTTTGTCCTTATTTTGCAACCAAATAACGGGAAAAAATAAAAAAAAAGTTATTTGAAATATTTTGGTTTTATGTTTTTGTCCTTATTTTGCACCCAAATAACGTGAAAAAATAAAAAAAATTATCTGAAATATTTTGGTTTTCTGTTTTTGTCCTTTTTTTGCACCCAAATAACGGGAAAAAATAAAAAAAAGTTATTTGAAATATTTTGGTTTTCCGTTTTTGTCCTTATTTTGCACCCAAATAACGGGAAAAAATAAAATAAAAGTTATTTGAAATATTTTGGTTTTCTGTTTTTGTCCTTATTTTGCACCCAAATAACGGGAAAAAATAAAATAAAAGTTATTTGAAATATTTTGGTTTTCTGTTTTTGTCCTTATTTTGCACCCAAATAACGGTAAAAATGAAAAAAAATGTATTTGAAATATTTTGGTTTTCTGTTTTTGTCCTTATTTTGCACCCAAATAACGGGAAAACCGAAAAAAAAGTTATCTGAAATATTTTGGTTTTCTGTTTTTGTCCTTATTTTGCACCCAAATAACGGGAAAAAATAAAAAAAATATTTTGGTTTTCCGTTTTTGTCCTTATTTTGCACCCAAATAACGGGAAAAAATAAAATAAAAGTTATTTGAAATATTTTAGTTTTCTGCTTTTGTCCTTATTTTGCACCCAAATAACGGGAAAAAATAAAAAAAAAGTTATTTGAAATATTTTGGTTTTCTGTTTTTGTCCTTATTTTGCACCCAAATAACGGGAAAAAATAAAAAAAAAGTTATATGAAATATTTTGGTTTTTTTTTTTGTCCTTATTTTGCACCCAAATAACGGGACAAAATAAAAAAAAACTTATCTGAAATATTTTGGTTTTCTATTTTTGTCTTTATTTTGCACCCACATAACGGGAAAAAAGAAAAAAAAAGTTATTTGAAATATTTTGGTTTTCTGTTTTTGTCCTTATTTTGCACCCAAATAACGGGAAAAAATAAAAAAAAAGTTACCTGAAATATTTTGGTTTTCTGTTTTTGTCCTTATTTTGCACCCAAATAACGGGAAAAAATAAAAAAAAGTTATTTGAAATATTTTGGTTTTCTGTTTTTCTCCTTATTTTGCACCCAAATAACGGGAAAAAAGAAAAAAAAGGTATTTGAAATATTTTGGTTTTCTGTTTTTGTCCTTATTTTGCACCCAAATAACGGGAAAAACGAAAAAAAAGTTATCTGAAATATTTTGGTTTTCTGTTTTTGTCTTTATTTTGCACCCAAATAACGGGAAAAAATAAAAAAAAGTTATTTGAAATATTTTGGTTTTCCGTTTTTGTCCTTATTTTGCACCCAAATAACGGGAAAAAATAAAATAAAAGTTATTTGAAATATTTTAGTTTTCTGCTTTTGTCCTTATTTTGCACCCAAATAACGGGAAAAAATAAAAAAAAAGTTATTTGAAATATTTTGGTTTTCTGTTTTTGTCCTTATTTTGCACCCAAATAACGGGAAAAAATAAAAAAAAAGTTATCTGAAATATTGTGGTTTTTTTTTTGTCCTTATTTTGCACCCAAATAACGGGAAAAAAACAAAAACTTATCTGAAATATTTTGGTTTTCTGTTTTTGTCTTTATTTTGCACCCAAATAACGGGAAAAAAGAAAAAAAAAGTTATTTGAAATATTTTGGTTTTCTGTTTTTGTCCTTATTTTGCACCCAAATAACGGGAAAAAATAAAAAAAAAGTTACCTGAAATATTTTGGTTTTCTGTTTTTGTCCTTATTTTGCACCCAAATAACGGGAAAAATTAAAAAAAAAGTTAGTTGAAATATTTTGGTTTTCTATTTCTGTCCTTATTTTGCACCCAAATAACGGCAAAAAATAAAAAAAAAGTTATTTGAAATATTTTGGTTTTTTGTTTTTGTCCTTATTTTGCACCCAAAAAACGGGAAAAAATAAAAAAAAAGTTATTTGAAATATTTTGGTTTTCTGTTTTTGTCCTTATTTTGCACCCAAATAACGGGAAAAAATAAAAAAAAAAGTTATCTGAAATATTTTGGTTTTCTGTTTTTGTCCTTATTTTGCAACCAAATAACGGGAAAAAATAAAAAAAAGTTATTTGAAATATTTTGGTTTTCCATTTTTGTCCTTATTTTGCACCCAAATAACGGGAAAAAATAAAAAAAAAGTTATCTGAAATATTTTGGTTTTCTGTTTTTGTTCTTATTTTGCACCCAAATAACGGGAAAAAATAAAAAAAAAAGTTATCTGAAATATTTTGGTTTTCTGTTTTTATCCTTATTTTGCACCCAAATAACAGGAAAAAATAAAAAAAAAGTTATCTGAAATATTTTGGTTTTCTGTTTTTGTCTTTATTTTGCACCCAAATAACGGGAAAAAAGAAAAAAATGTTATTTGAAATATTTTGGTTTTCCGTTTTTGTCCTTATTTTGCACCCAAATAACGGGAAAAAATAAAAAAAAAGTTATCTGAAATATTTTGGTTTTCTGTTTTTGTCCTTATTTTGCACCTAAATAACGGGACAAAATAAAAAAAAAGTTATCTGAAATATTTTGGTTTTCTGTTTTTGTCCTTATTTTGCACCTAAATAACGGGACAAAATAAAAAAAAAGTTATCTGAAATATTTTGGTTTTCTGTTTTTGTCCTTATTTTGCACCCAAATAACGGGAAAAAAGAAAAAAAAAGTTATCTGAATTATTTTGGTTTTCTGTTTTTGTCATTATTTTGCACCCAAATAACGGGAAAAAATAAAAAAAAAATTATCTGAAATATTTTGGTTTTCTGTTTTTGTCCTTATTTTGCACCCAAATAACGGGAAAAAATAAAAAAAAAGTTATCTGAAATATTTTGGTTTTCTGTTTTTGTCTTTATTTTGCACCCAAATAACGGGAAAAAAAAAAAAAATGTTATTTGAAATATTTTGGTTTTCTGTTTTTGTCCTTATTTTGCACCCAATTAACGGGAAAAAATAAAAAAAAGTTACCTGAAATATTTTGGTTTTCTGTTTTGTCCTTATTTTGCACCCAAATAACGGCAAAAAATAAAAAAAAAAGTTATTTGAAATAATTTGGTTTTTTGATTTTGTCCTTATTTTGCACCCAAATAACGGGAAAAAATAAAAAAAAAGTTATTTGAAATATTTTGGTTTTCTGTTTTTGTCCTTATTTTGCACACAAATAACGGGAAAAAAGAAAAAAAAGTTATTTGAAATATTTTGGTTTTCTGCATGTGTCCTTATTTTGCACCCAAATAATGGGAGAAAAGAAAAAAAAGGTATTTGAAATATTTTGGTTTTCTGTTTTTGTCCTTATTTTGCACCCAACTAACGGGAAAAAAGAAAAAAAGTTATCTGAAATATTTTGGTTTTCTGTTTTTGTCCTTATTTTGCAACCAAATAACGGGAAAAAATAAAAAAAATTATTTGAAATATTTTGGTTTTATGTTTTTGTCCTTATTTTGCACCCAAATAACGTGAAAAAATAACAAAAAAATTTATCTGAAATATTTTGGTTTTCTGTTTTTGTCCTTATTTTGCACTAAATTACGGTAAAATAAAAAAAAGTTATTTGAAATATTTTGGTTTTCCGTTTTTGTCCTTATTTTGGACCCAAATAACGGGAAAAAATAAAATAAAAGTTATTTGAAATATTTTGTTTTCTGTTTTTGTCCTTATTTTGCACCCAAATAACGGGAAAAAAGAAAAAAAGTTATCTGAAATATTTTGGTTTTCTGTTTTTGTCCTTATTTTGCAACCAAATAACGGGAAAAAATAAAAAAAAAGTTATTTGAAATATTTTGGTTTTATGTTTTTGTCCTTATTTTGAACCCAAATAACGGGAAAAAATAAAAAAAAAATTTATCTGAAATATTTTGGTTTTCTGTTTTTGTCGTTATTTTGCGCCCAAATAACGGTAAAAAATAAAAAAAAGTTATTTGAAATATTTTGGTTTTCCGTTTTTGTCCTTATTTTGCACCCAAATAACGGGAAAAAATAAAATAAAAGTTATTTGAAATATTTTGGTTTTCTGTTTTTGTCCTTATTTTGCACCCAAATAACGGGAAAAAATAAAAAAAAAAGTTATCTGAAATATTTTGGTTTTCTGTTTTTGTCCTTATTTTGAACCTAAATAACGGGAAAAAATAAAAAAAAAGTTATTTGAAATATTTTGGTTTTCTGTTTTTGTCCTTATTTTGCACCTAAATAACGGGAAAAATTAAAAAAAAATGTATCTGAAATATTTTGGTTTTCTGTTTTTGTCCTTATTTTGCACCCAAATAACGGGACAAAATAAAAAAAAAGTTATCTGAAATATTTTGGTTTTCTGTTTTTGTCCTTATTTTGCACCCAAATAACGGGAAAAAATAAAATAAAAGTTATTTGAAATATTTTGGTTTTATGTTTTTGTCCTTATTTTGCACCCAAAAAACGTAAAAAATAAAAAAAAAAATTTATGCGAAATATTTTGGTTTTCTGTTTTTGTCCTTATTTTGCACTAAATAACGGGAAAAAATAAAAAAAAGTTATTTGAAATATTTTGGTTTTCCGTTTTTGCCCTTATTTTGGACCCAAATAACGGGAAAAAATATAATAAAAGTTATTTGAAATATTTTGTTTTCTGTTTTTGTCCTTATTTTGCACCCAAATAACGGGAAAAAAGAAAAAAAGTTATCTGAAATATTTTGGTTTTCTGTTTTTGTCCTTATTTTGCAACCAAATAACGGGAAAAAATAAAAAAAAAAGTTATTTGAAAAATTTTGTTTTTATGTTTTTGTCCTTATTTTGAACCCAAATAACGGGAAAAAATAAAAAAAAAATTTATCTGAAATATTTTGGTTTTCTGTTTTTGTCCTTATTTTGCACCCAAATAACGGGAAAAAATAAAAATAAGTTATTTGAAATATTTTGGTTTTCCGTTTTTGTCCTTATTTTGCACCCAAATAACGGGAAAAAATCAAATAAAAGTTATTTGAAATATTTTGGTTTTCTGTTTTTGTCCTTATTTTGCACCCAAATAACGGAAAAAAATAAAAAAAAAAGTTATCTGAAATATTTTGGTTTTCTGTTTTTGTCCTTATTTTGAACCTAAATAACGGGAAAAAATAAAAAAAAAGTTATTTGAAATATTTTGGTTTTCTTTTTTTGTCCTTATTTTGCACCCAAATAAGGGGAAAAAATAAAAAAAAGTTATTTGAAATATTTTGGTTTTCTGTTTTTCTCCTTATTTTGCACCCAAATAACGGGAAAAAAGAAAAAAAAGTTATTTGAAATATTTTGGTTTTCTGTTTTTGTCCTTATTTTGCACCCAAATAACGGGAAAAATGAAAAAAAAGGTATTTGAAATATTTTGGTGTTCTGTTTTTGTCCTTATTTTGCACCCAAATAACGGGAAAAACGAAAAAAAAGTTATCTGAAATATTTTGGTTTTCTGTTTTTGTCCTTATTTTGCACCCAAATAACGGGAAAAAATAAAAAAAAAAACTTATCTGAAATATTTTGGTTTTCTGTTTTTGTCCTTATTTTGCACCCAAATAACGGGAAAAAAGAAAAAAAAGGTATTTGAAATATTTTGGTTTTCCGTTTTTGTCCTTATTTTGCACCCAAATAACGGGAAAAAATTAAAAAAAAGTTATTTGAAATATTTTGGTTTTCTGTTTTTGTCCTTATTTTGCACCCAAATAACGGGAAAAAATAAAAAAAAAGTTATCTGAAATATTTTGGTTTTTTGTTTTTGTCCTTATTTTGCACCCAAATAACGGGAAAAAATAAAAAAAAACTTATCTGAAATATTTTGGTTTTCTGTTTTTGTCTTTATTTTGCACCCAAATAACGGGAAAAAAGAAAAAAAAAGTTATTTGAAATATTTTGGTTTTCTGTTTTTGTCCTTATTTTGCACCCAAATAACGGGAAAAAATAAAAAAAAAAGTTACCTGAAATATTTTGGTTTTCTGTTTTTGTCCTTATTTTGCACCCAAATAACGGGAAAAAATAAAAAAAAAGTTATCTGAAATATTTTGGTTTTCTGTTTTTGTCCTTATTTTGCACCCAAATAACGGGAAAAAATAAAAAAAAAGTTATCTGAAATATTTTGGTTTTCTGTTTTTATCCTTATTTTGCACCCAAATAACGGGAAAAAAAAAAAAAAAGTTATCTGAAATATTTTGGTTTTCTGTTTTTGTCCTTATTTTGCACCCAAATAACGGGACAAAATAAAAAAAAAGTTATCTGAAAGATTTTGATTTTCTGTTTTTGTCCTTATTTTGCAGATAAATAACGGTAAAAAAAAAGTTATCTGAAATATTTTGGTTTTCTGTTTGGGTCCTTATTTTGCACCCAAATAATGGGAAAAAAGGAAAAAATAAGTTATCTGAAATATTTTGGTTTTCTGTTTTTGTCCTTATTTTGCTCCCAAATAACGGGAAAAAATAAAAAAAAAATTATCTGAAATATTTTGGTTTTCTGTTTTTGTCCTTATTTTGCACCCAAATAACGGGAAAAAATAAAAAAAAAGTTATCTGAAATATTTTGGTTTTCTGTTTTTGTCTTTATTTTGCACCCAAATAACGGGAAAAAAGAAAAAAAAAGTTATTTGAAATATTTTGGTTTTCTGTTTTTGTCCTTATTTTGCACCCAAATAACGGGAAAAAATAAAAAAAAAAGTTACCTGAAATATTTTGGTTTTCTGTTTTTGTCCTTATTTTGCACCCAAATAACGGCAAAAAATAAAAAAAAAGTTATTTGAAATAATTTGGTTTTTTGTTTTTGTCCTTATTTTGCACCCAAAAAACGGGAAAAAATAAAAAAAAAATAAATGAAATATTTTGGTTTTCTGTTTTTGTCCTTATTTTGCACCCAAATAACGGGAAAAAAGAAAAAAAAGTTATTTGAAATATTTTGGTTTTCTGCATGTGTCCTTATTTTGCACCCAAATAATGGGAAAAAAGAAAAAAAAAGGTATTTGAAATATTTTGGTTTTCTGTTTTTGTCCTTATTTTGCACCCAAATAACGGGAAAAAAGAAAAAAAAGTTATCTGAAATATTTTGGTTTTCTGTTTTTGTCCTTATTTTGCAACCAAATAACGGGAAAAAATAAAAAAAAAGTTATTTGAAATATTTTGGTTTTATGTTTTTGTCCTTATTTTGCACCCAAATAACGTGAAAAAATAAAAAATAAATTTATCTGAAATATTTTGGTTTTCTGTTTTTGTCCTTATTTTGCACTAAATAACGGGAAAAAATAAAAAAAAGTTATTTGAAATATTTTGGTTTTCCGTTTTTGTCCTTATTTTGGACCCAAATAACGGGAAAAAATAAAATAAAAGTTATTTGAAATATTTTGGTTTTCTGTTTTTGTCCTTATTTTGCACCCAAATAACGGGAAAAAAGAAAAAAAGTTATCTGAAATATTTTGGTTTTCTGTTTTTGTCCTTATTTTGCACCCAAATAACGGGAAAAAATAAAAAAAAAGTTATCTGAAATATTTTGGTTTTCTGTTTTTATCCTTATTTTGCATCCAAATAACGGGAAAAAATAAAAAAAAGTTATCTGAAATATTTTGGTTTTCTGTTTTTGTCCTTATTTTGCACCTAAATAACGGGACAAAATAAAAAAAAAGTTATCTGAAATATTTTGGTTTTCTGTTTTTGTCCTTATTTTGCACCTAAATAACGGGACAAAATAAAAAAAAAGTTATCTGAAATATTTTGGTTTTCTGTTTTTGTCCTTATTTTGCACCCAAATAACGGGAACAAAGAAAAAAAAGTTATTTGAAATATTTTGGTTTTCTGTTTTTGTCCTTATTTTGCACCCAAATAACGGGAAAAAATAAAAAAAAAATTATCTGAAATATTTTGGTTTTCTGTTTTTGTCCTTATTTTGCACCCAAATAACGGGAAAAAATAAAAAAAAAGTTATCTGAAATATTTTGGTTTTCTGTTTTTGTCTTTATTTTGCACCCAAATAACGGGAAAAAAGAAAAAAAAAGTTATTTGAAATATTTTGGTTTTCTGTTTTTGTCCTTATTTTGCACCCAAATAACGGGAAAAAATAAAAAAAAAAGTTACCTGAAATATTTTGGTTTTCTGTTTTTGTCCTTATTTTGCACCCAAATAACGGCAAAAAATAAAAAAAAAGTTATTTGAAATAATTTGGTTTTGTGTTTTTGTCCTTATTTTGCACCCAAAAAACGGGAAAAAATAAAAACAAAATAAATGAAATATTTTGGTTTTCTGTTTTTGTCCTTATTTTGCACCCAAATAACGGGAAAAAAGAAAAAACAGTTATCTGAAATATTTTGGTTTTCTGTTTTTGTCCTTATTTTGCAACCAAATAACGGGAAAAAATAAAAAAAAAGTTATTTGAAATATTTTGGTTTTATGTTTTTGTCCTTATTTTGCACCCAAATAACGTGAAAAAATAAAAAAAAAATTTATCTGAAATATTTTGCTTTTCTGTTTTTGTCCTTATTTTGCACTAAATAACGGGAAAAAATAAAAAAAGTTATTTGAAATATTTTGGTTTTCCGTTTTTGTCCTTATTTTGGACCCAAATAACGGGAAAAAATAAAATAAAAGTTATTTGAAATATTTTGGTTTTCTGTTTTTGTCCTTATTTTGCACCCAAATAACGGGAAAAAAGAAAAAAAGTTATCTGAAATATTTTGGTTTTCTGTTTTTGTCCTTATTTTGCAACCAAATAACGGGAAAAAATAAAAAAAAAGTTATTTGAAATATTTTGGTTTTATGTTTTTGTCCTTATTTTGCACCCAAATAACGGGAAAAAATAAAAAAAACAAAGTTAACTGAAATATTTTGGTTTTCTGTTTTTGTCCTTATTTTGCACCCAAATAACGGGAAAAAATAAAAAAAGTTATTTGAAATATTTTGGTTTTCCGTTTTTGTCCTTATTTTGCACCCAAATAACGGGAAAAAATAAAATAAAAGTTATTTGAAATATTTTGGTTTTCTGTTTTTGTCCTTATTTTGCACCCAAATAACGGGAAAAAATAAAAAAAAAAGTTATCTGAAATATTTTGGTTTTCTGTTTGTGTCCTTATTTTGAACCTAAATAACAGGAAAAAATAAAAAAAAAGTTATTTGAAATATTTTGGTTTTCTGTTTTTGTCCTTATTTTGCACCCAAATAACGGGAAAAAATAAAAAAAAAGTTATCTGAAATATTTTGGTTTTCTGTTTTTGTCCTTATTTTGCACCTAAATAACGGGACAAAATAAAAAAAAAGTTATCTGAAATATTTTGGTTTTCTGTTTTTGTCCTTATTTTGCACCCAAATAACGGGAAAAAAGAAAAAAAAAGTTGAAATATTTTGGTTTTCTGTTTTTGTCCTTATTTGGCACCCAAATAACGGGAAAAAATAAAAAAAAAATTATTTGAAATATTTTGGTTTTCTGTTTTTGTCCTTATTTTGCACCCAAATAAGGGCAAAAAAAAAATTTATCTGAAATATTTTGGTTTTCTGTTTTTGTCGTTATTTTGCGCCCAAATAACGGTAAAAAATAAAAAAAAGTTATTTGAAATATTTTGGTTTTCCGTTTTTGTCCTTATTTTGCACCCAAATAACGGGAAAAAATAAAATAAAAGTTATTTGAAATATTTTGGTTTTCTGTTTTTGTCCTTATTTTGCACCCAAATAACGGGAAAAAATAAAAAAAAAAGTTATCTGAAATATTTTGGTTTTCTGTTTTTGTCCTTATTTTGAACCTAAATAACGGGAAAAAATAAAAAAAAAGTTATTTGAAATATTTTGGTTTTCTGTTTTTGTCCTTATTTTGCACCCAAATAACGGGAAAAATTAAAAAAAAATGTATCTGAAATATTTTGGTTTTCTGTTTTTGTCCTTATTTTGCACCCAAATAACGGGACAAAATAAAAAAAAAGTTATCTGAAATATTTTGGTTTTCTGTTTTTGTCCTTATTTTGCACCCAAATAACGGGAAAAAATAAAATAAAAGTTATTTGAAATATTTTGGTTTTATGTTTTTGTCCTTATTTTGCACCCAAAAAACGTAAAAAATAAAAAAAAAATTTATGCGAAATATTTTGGTTTTCTGTTTTTGTCCTTATTTTGCACTAAATAACGGGAAAAAATAAAAAAAAGTTATTTGAAATATTTTGGTTTTCCGTTTCTGCCCTTATTTTGGACCCAAATAACGGGAAAAAATAAAATAAAAGTTATTTGACATATTTTGTTTTCTGTTTTTGTCCTTATTTTGCACCCAAATAACGGGAAAAAAAGAAAAAAAGTTATCTGAAATATTTTGGTTTTTCTGTTTTTGTCCTTATTTTGCAACCAAATAACGGGAAAAAATAAAAAAAAAAGTTATTTGAAAATTTTGTTTTTTATGTTTTTGTCCTTATTTTGAACCCAAATAACGGGAAAAAATAAAAAAAAAATTTATCTGAAATATTTTGGTTTTCTGTTTTTGTCCTTATTTTGCACCCAAATAACGGGGAAAAAATAAAAATAAGTTATTTGAAATATTTTGGTTTTCCGTTTTTGTCCTTATTTTGCACCCAAATAACGGGAAAAAATCAAATAAAAGTTATTTGAAATATTTTGGTTTCTGTTTTTGTCCTTATTTTGCACCCAAATAACGGGAAAAAATAAAAAAAAAAGTTATCTGAAATATTTTGGTTTTCTGTTTTTTGTCCTTATTTTGAACCTAAATAACGGGAAAAAATAAAAAAAAGTTATTTGAAATATTTTGGTTTTCTGTTTTTCTCCTTATTTTGCACCCAAATAACGGGAAAAAAGAAAAAAAAAGTTATTTGAAATATTTTGGTTTTCTGTTTTTGTCCTTATTTTGCACCCAAATAACGGGAAAAATGAAAAAAAAGGTATTTGAAATATTTTGGTGTTCTGTTTTTGTCCTTATTTTGCACCCAAATAACGGGAAAAAACGAAAAAAAAGTTATCTGAAATATTTTGGTTTTCTGTTTTTGTCCTTATTTTGCACCCAAATAACGGGAAAAAATAAAAAAAAAAACTTATCTGAAATATTTTGGTTTTCTGTTTTTGTCCTTATTTTGCACCCAAATAACGGGAAAAAAGAAAAAAAAGGTATTTGAAATATTTTTGGTTTTCCGTTTTTGTCCTTATTTTGCACCCAAATAACGGGAAAAAATTAAAAAAAAGTTATTTGAAATATTTTGGTTTTCTGTTTTTGTCCTTATTTTGCACCCAAATAACGGGAAAAAATAAAAAAAAAGTTATCTGAAATATTTTGGTTTTTTGTTTTTTGTCCTTATTTTGCACCCAAATAACGGGAAAAAATAAAAAAAAACTTATCTGAAATATTTTGGTTTTCTGTTTTTGTCTTTATTTTGCACCCAAATAACGGGAAAAAAGAAAAAAAAAGTTATTTGAAATATTTTGGTTTTCTGTTTTTGTCCTTATTTTGCACCCAAATAACGGGAAAAAAATAAAAAAAAAAGTTACCTGAAATATTTTGGTTTTCTGTTTTTGTCCTTATTTTGCACCCAAATAACGAGAAAAAATAAAAAAAAAGTTATCTGAAATATTTTGGTTTTCTGTTTTTGTCCTTATTTTGCACCCAAATAACGGGAAAAAATAAAAAAAAAGTTATCTGAAATATTTTGGTTTTCTGTTTTTATCCTTATTTTGCACCCAAATAACGGGAAAAAAAAAAAAAAAGTTATCTGAAATATTTTGGTTTTCTGTTTTTTGTCCTTATTTTGCACCTAAATAACGGGACAAAATAAAAAAAAAGTTATCTGAAAGATTTTGATTTTCTGTTTTTGTCCTTATTTTGCACCTAAATAACGGGACAAAATAAAAAAAAAGTTATCTGAAATATTTTGGTTTTCTGTTTTTGTCCTTATTTTGCACCCAAATATAGGGAAAAAAGGAAAAAAAAAGTTATCTGAAATATTTTGGTTTTCTGTTTTTGTCCTTATTTTGCTCCCCAAATAACGGGAAAAAATAAAAAAAAAATTATCTGAAATATTTTGGTTTTCTGTTTTTGTCCTTATTTTGCACCCAAATAACGGGAAAAAATAAAAAAAAAGTTATCTGAAATATTTTGGTTTTCTGTTTTTGTCTTTATTTTGCACCCAAATAACAGGAAAAAAGAAAAAAAAAGATATCTGAAATATTTTGTTTTGCTGTTTTTGTCCTTATTTTGCACCCAAATAACGGGAAAAAAAAAAGTTAACTGAAATATTTTGGTTTTCTGTTTTTGTCCTTATTTTGCACCCAAATAACGGCAAAAAATAAAAAAAAAGTTATTTGAAATAATTTGGTTTTTTGTTTTTGTCCTTATTTTGCACCCAAAAAACGGGAAAAAATAAAAAAAAAATAAATGAAATATTTTGGTTTTCTGTTTTTGTCCTTATTTTGCACCCAAATAACGGGAAAAAAGAAAAAAAGGTTATTTGAAATATTTTGGTTTTCTGCATGTGTCCTTATTTTGCACCCAAATAATGGGAAAAAAGAAAAAAAAAGGTATTTGAAATATTTTGGTTTTCTGTTTTTGTCCTTATTTTGCACCCAAATAACGGGAACAAAGAAAAAAAAGTTATTTGAAATATTTTGGTTTTCTGTTTTTGTCCTTATTTTGCACCCAAATAACGGGAAAAAATAAAAAAAAATTATCTGAAATATTTTGGTTTTCTGTTTTTGTCCTTATTTTGCACCCAAATAACGTGAAAAAATAAAAAATAAATTTATCTGAAATATTTTGGTTTTCTGTTTTTGTCCTTATTTTGCACTAAATAACGGGAAAAAATAAAAAAAAGTTATTTGAAATATTTTGGTTTTCCGTTTTTTCCTTATTTTGGACCCAAATAACGGGAAAAAATAAAATAAAAGTTATTTGAAATATTTTGGTTTTCTGTTTTTGTCCTTATTTTGCACCCAAATAACGGGAAAAAAGAAAAAAAGTTATCTGAAATATTTTGGTTTTCTGTTTTTGTCCTTATTTTGCACCCAAATAACGGGAAAAAATAAAAAAAAAGTTATCTGAAATATTTTGGTTTTCTTTTGTTATCCTTATTTTGCATCCAAATAACGGGAAAAAATAAAAAAAAGTTATCTGAAATATTTTGGTTTTCTGTTTTTGTCCTTATTTTGCACCTAAATAACGGGACAAAATAAAAAAAAAGTTATCTGAAATATTTTGGTTTTCTGTTTTTGTCCTTATTTTGCACCTAAATAACGGGACAAAATAAAAAAAAAGTTATCTGAAATATTTTGGTTTTCTGTTTTTGTCCTTATTTTGCACCCAAATAACGGGAACAAAGAAAAAAAAGTTATTTGAAATATTTTGGTTTTCTGTTTTTGTCCTTATTTTGCACCCAAATAACGGGAAAAAATAAAAAAAAAATTATCTGAAATATTTTGGTTTTCTGTTTTTGTCCTTATTTTGCACCCAAATAACGGGAAAAAATAAAAAAAAAGTTATCTGAAATATTTTGGTTTTCTGTTTTTGTCTTTATTTTGCACCCAAATAACGGGAAAAAAGAAAAAAAAAGTTATTTGAAATATTTTGGTTTTCTGTTTTTTGTCCTTATTTTGCACCCAAATAACGGGAAAAAATAAAAAAAAAAGTTACCTGAAATATTTTGGTTTTCTGTTTTTGTCCTTATTTTGCACCCAAATAACGGCAAAAAATAAAAAAAAAGTTATTTGAAATAATTTGGTTTTGTGTTTTTGTCCTTATTTTGCACCCAAAAAACGGGAAAAAATAAAAACAAAATAAATGAAATATTTTGGTTTTCTGTTTTTGTCCTTATTTTGCACCCAAATAACGGGAAAAAAGAAAAAACAGTTATCTGAAATATTTTGGTTTTCTGTTTTTGTCCTTATTTTGCAACCAAATAACGGGAAAAAATAAAAAAAAAGTTATTTGAAATATTTTGGTTTTATGTTTTTGTCCTTATTTTGCACCCAAATAACGTGAAAAAATAAAAAAAAATTTATCTGAAATATTTTGCTTTTCTGTTTTTGTCCTTATTTTGCACTAAATAACGGGAAAAAATAAAAAAAAGTTATTTGAAATATTTTGGTTTTCCGTTTTTGTCCTTATTTTGGACCCAAATAACGGGAAAAAATAAAATAAAAGTTATTTGAAATATTTTGGTTTTCTGTTTTTGTCCTTATTTTGCACCCAAATAACGGGAAAAAAGAAAAAAAGTTATCTGAAATATTTTGGTTTTCTGTTTTTGTCCTTATTTTGCAACCAAATAATGGGAAAAAAGAAAAAAAAAGGTATTTGAAATATTTTGGTTTTCTGTTTTTGTCCTTATTTTGCACCCAAATAACGGGAAAAAATAAAAAAAAAAAAGTTAACTGAAATATTTTGGTTTTCTGTTTTTGTCCTTATTTTGCACCCAAATAACGGGAAAAAATAAAAAAAGTTATTTGAAATATTTTGGTTTTCCGTTTTTGTCCTTATTTTGCACCCAAATAACGGGAAAAAATAAAATAAAAGTTATTTGAAATATTTTGGTTTTCTGTTTTTGTCCTTATTTTGCACCCAAATAACGGGAAAAAATAAAAAAAAAAGTTATCTGAAATATTTTGGTTTTCTGTTTGTGTCCTTATTTTGAACCTAAATAACAGGAAAAAATAAAAAAAAAGTTATTTGAAAATATTTTGGTTTTCTGTTTTTGTCCTTATTTTGCACCCAAATAACAGGAAAAAAATAAAAAAAAAGTTATCTGAAATATTTTGGTTTTCTGTTTTTGTCCTTATTTTGCACCTAAATAACGGGACAAAATAAAAAAAAAGTTATCTGAAATATTTTGGTTTTCTGTTTTTGTCCTTATTTTGCACCCAAATAACGGGAAAAAAGAAAAAAAAAGTTGAAATATTTTGGTTTTCTGTTTTTGTCCTTATTTGGCACCCAAATAACGGGAAAAAATAAAAAAAAAATTATTTGAAATATTTTGGTTTTCTGTTTTTGTCCTTATTTTGCACCCAAATAAGGGGAAAAAAAAAAGTTATCTGAAATATTTTGGTTTTCTGTTTTTGTCCTTATTTTGCACCCAAATAACGGGAAAAAAGAAAAAAAAAGTTATTTGAAATATTTTGGTTTTCTGTTTTTGTCCTTATTTTGCCCCCAAATAACGGGAAAAAATAAAAAAAAAGTTATTTGAAATATTTTGGTTTTCTGTTTTTGTCCTTATTTTGCACCCAAATAACGGGAAAAAATCAAAAAAAAGTTATTTGAAATATTTTGGTTTTCTGTTATTATTCTTATTTTGCATTCAAATAACGGGAAAAAATAAAAAAAAATTATTTGAAATATTTTGGTTTTCTGTTTTTGTCCTTATTTTGCATCCAAATAACGGGAAAAAATAAAAACAAAAGTTATTTGAAATATTTTGGTTTTCTGTTTTTGTCCTTATTTTGCACCCAAATAACGGGAATAAAGAAAAAAAAAGTTATTTGAAATATTTTGGTTTTCTGCTTTTGTCCTTATTTTGCACCCACATAACGGGAAATATAAAAAAAAAGTTATCTGAAATATTTTGGTTTTCTGTTTTTGTCCTTATTTTGCACCTAAATAACGGGAAAATATAAAAAAAAAAGTTATTTGAAATATTTTGGTTTTCTGTTTTTGTCCTTATTTTGCACCCAAATAACGGGAAAAAATAAAAAAAAGTTATTTGAAATATTTTGGTTTTCTGTTTTTGTCCTTGTTTTGCACCCAAATAACGGGAAAAAAAAAAAAAATTATTTGAAATATTTTGGTTTTCTGTTTTTGTCCTTATTTTGCACCCAAATAACGGGAAAAAAGAAAAAAAAAAGGTATCTGAAATATTTTGGTTTTCTGTTTTCCCGTTATTTGGGTGCAAAATAAGGACAAAAAGGTATCTGAAATATTTTGGTTTTCTGTTTTTGTCCTTATTTTGCACCCAAATAACGGGAAAAAATAAAAAAAAAGTTAACTGAAATATTTTGGTTTTCTGTGTTTGTCCTTATTTTGCACCCAAATAGCGGGAAAAAATAAAAAAAAAGTTATTTGAAATATTTTGGTTTTCTGTTTTGTCCTTATTTTGCACCCAAATAACGGGAAAAAATAAAAAAAAAAATTATCTGAAATATTTTGGTTTTCTGTTTTTGTCCTTATTTTGCACCCAAATAACGGCAAAAATAAAAAAAAAGTTATTTGAAATAATTTGGTTTTTTTGTTTTTGTCCTTATTTTGCACCCAAAAAACGGGAAAAAATAAAAACAAAATAAATGAAATATTTTGGTTTTCTGTTTTTGTCCTTATTTTGCACCCAAATAACGGGAAAAAAGAAAAAAAAGTTATCTGAAATATTTTGGTTTTCTGTTTTTGTCCTTATTTTGCAACCAAATAACGGGAAAAAATAAAAAAAAGTTATTTGAAATATTTTGGTTTTATGTTTTTGTCCTTATTTTGCACCCAAATAACGTGAAAAAATAAAAAAAAAATTTATCTGAAATATTTTGGTTTTCTGTTTTTGTCCTTATTTTGCACTAAATAACGGGAAAAAATAAAAAAAAGTTATTTGAAATATTTTGGTTTTCCGTTTTTGTCCTTATTTTGGACCCAAATAACGGGAAAAAATAAAATCAAAGTTATTTGAAATATTTTGGTTTTCTGTTTTTGTCCTTATTTTGCACCCAAATAACGGGAAAAAAGAAAAAAAGTTATCTGAAATATTTTGGTTTTCTGTTTTTGTCCTTATTTTGCAACCAAATAACGGGAAAAAAATAAAAAAAAAGTTATTTGAAATATTTTGGTTTTATGTTTTTGTCCTTATTTAGCACCCAAATAACGGGAAAAAATAAAAAAAAAAAATTAACTGAAATATTTTGGTTTTCTGTTTTTGTCCTTATTTTGCACCCAAATAACGGGAAAAAATAAAAAAAGTTATTGAAATATTTTGGTTTTCCGTTTTGTCCTTATTTTGCACCCAAATAACGGGAAAAAATAAAATAAAAGTTATTTGAAATATTTTGGTTTTCTGTTTTTGTCCTTATTTTGCACCCAAATAACGGGAAAAAATAAAAAAAAAGTTATCTGAAATATTTTGGTTTTCTGTTTGTGTCCTTATTTTGAACCTAAATAACAGTAAAAAATAAAAAAAAAGTTATTTGAAATATTTGGTTTTCTGTTTTTGTCCTTATTTTGCACCCAAATAACGGGAAAAAATAAAAAAAAGTTATCTGAAATATTTTGGTTTTCTGTTTTTGTCCTTATTTTGCACCTAAATAACGGGACAAAATAAAAAAAAAGTTATCTGAAATATTTTGGTTTTCTGTTTTTGTCCTTATTTTGCACCTAAATAACGGGACCAAATAAAAAAAAAGTTATCTGAAATATTTTGGTTTTCTGTTTTTGTCCTTATTTTGCACCCAAATAACGGGAAAAAAAAAAAAAAGTTATTTGAAATATTTTGGTTTTCTGTTTTTGTCCTTATTTTGCACCCAAATAACGGGAAAAAATAAAAAAAAAATTATTTGAAATATTTGGTTTTCTGTTTTTGTCCTTATTTTGCACCCAAATAACGGGAAAAAAGAAAAAAAAAGTTATTTGAAATATTTTGGTTTTCTGTTTTTGTCCTTATTTTGCCCCCAAATAACGGGAAAAAATAAAAAAAAAGTTATCTGAAATATTTTGGTTTCTGTTTTTGTCCTTATTTTGCACCCAAATAACGGGAAAAAATCAAAAAAAGTTATTTGAAATATTTTGGTTTTCTGTTATTATTCTTATTTTGGACCCAAATAACGGGAAAAATAAAAAAAAAATTATTTGAAATATTTTGGTTTTCTGTTTTTGTCCTTATTTTGCATCCAAATAACGGGAAAAAATAAAAAAAAAAGTTATTTGAAATATTTTGGTTTTCTGTTTTTGTCCTTATTTTGCACCCAAATAACGGGAATAAAGAAAAAAAAAGTTATTTGAAATATTTTGGTTTTCTGCTTTTGTCCTTATTTTGCACCCACATAACGGGAAATATAAAAAAAAAGTTATCTGAAATATTTTGGTTTTCTGTTTTTGTCCTTATTTTGCACCTAAATAACGAGAAAATATAAAAAAAAAGTTATTTGAAATATTTTGGTTTTCTGTTTTTGTCCTTATTTTGCACCCAAATAACGGGAAAAAATAAAAAAAAGTTATTTGAAATAGTTTGGTTTTCTGTTTTTGTCCTTGTTTTGCACCCAAATAACGGGAAAAAAAAAAAATGATTTGAAATATTTTGGTTTTCTGTTTTTGTCCTTATTTTGCACCCAAATAACGGGAAAAAAGAAAAAAAAAGGTATTTGAAACATTTTGGTTTTCTGTTTTTGTCCTTATTTTGCACCCAAATAACGGAAAAAAAGAATAAAAAGTTATCTGAAATATTTTGGTTTTCTGTTTTTGTCCTTATTTTGCACCCAAATAACGGGAAAAAATAAAAAAAAAGTTAACTGAAATATTTTGGTTTTCTGTGTTTGTCCTTATTTTGCACCCAAATAGCGGGAAAAAATAAAAAAAAAGTTATTTGAAATATTTTGGTTTTCTGTTTTTGTCCTTATTTTGCACCCAAATAACGGGAAAAAATAAAAAAAAAAGTTACCTGAAATATTTTGGTTTTCTGTTTTTGTCCTTATTTTGCACCCAAATAACGGCAAAAAATAAAACAAAGTTATTTGAAATAATTTGGTTTTTTGTTTTTGTCCTTATTTTGCACCCAAAAAACGGGAAAAAATAAAAACAAAATAAATGAAATATTTTGGTTTTCTGTTTTTGTCCTTATTTTGCAACCAAATAACGGGAAAAAAGAAAAAAAAGTTATCTGAAATATTTTGGTTTTCTGTTTTTGTCCTTATTTTGCAACCAAATAACGGGAAAAAATAAAAAAAAAGTTATTTGAAATATTTTGGTTTTATGTTTTTGTCCTTATTTTGCACCCAAATAACGTGAAAAAAATAAAAAAAAAATTTATCTGAAATATTTTGGTTTTCTGTTTTTGTCCTTATTTTGCACTAAATAACGAAAAAAAATAAAAAAAAGTTATTTGAAATATTTGGTTTTCCGTTTTTGTCCTTATTTAGGACCCAAATAACGGGAAAAAATAAAATAAAAGTTATTTGAAATATTTTGGTTTTTTGTTTTTGTCCTTATTTTGCACCCAAATAAGGGGAAAAAATAAAATAAAAGTTATTTGAAATATTTTGGTTTTCTGTTTTTGTCCTTATTTTCCTTATTTT